>CM076582.1:1283104725-1283155789 GCA_034641835.2 Pinus albicaulis | reverse complement strand
ATGGCGCACATGTCTAGATTATAGGGAGATCAATTACATCACTATTAAAGATAAATTTCCCTTTCCTGTGATTGATGAATTATTGGATGAATTACATGGAGAAATTTATTTTACCAAGTTTCATCTTCGTTCAGGATATCATCAAATTAGAATGAAAACTGAAGATATTCCGAAAACAACATTTTGAACTCATGAGGGTCATTATGAATTTTTGGTCATGCCTTTTGGCCTTACCAATGCATGTTATACAATTAAAGGGTTGATGAATTCCATTTCAAACACTTCCTTAGAATATTTTTGTTAGTATTTTTTGATGATATACTAATCTATTACATGTATTGGAAGGAACATGTTCAACATGTTGATAGGGTGCTCAAACTATTGGAAGAGAAACAATTACATGCAAAAACCTCCAATTGTTTCTTTGGAGTACAAGAGGTGGAATATATGGGTCATATTGTATCTCAGGAGGGTGTTAAGGTAGAGCCTAACAAAATTAAATCCATTAAGGAATGGAAATTCCCCACAACCATAAAGAAGTTGTGAGGATTTCTTGGGTTAACAAGGTATTATCACAATTTTGTGAAGAATTATGGGAGAATAGAAGCATCTCTAACAACATTATTTAAGAAAGATGCCTTTTCATGGATTCCTAAAGAAACTAAGGCCTTTGAGCATATTAAAGAGGCAATGTGCCTAACACTAGTATTAGCTATGCCAAACTTCACAAAAACCTTTATTGTGGAATGTGATGCCTTAGGAAATGGAATTGGTGCAGTTTTAATGCAAAAGGAAGACCCATTGCTTTTGAAATTCATGCAATCAAAGGAAAGTATTTACAAAAAGCTATTTATGAGAAGGAAATGTTGGAAATACTACATGCACTAAAGAAATGGAAACCTTACCTAATGGGAAGAAAATTCAAGGTAAAAATAGATGATGATAGTCTTAAACAATTTTTGGAACAAATAATATATTGAGAAGAGCAACAAAAATGGGTCACAAAGATGTTGGGTTATGAATTTGAAATAATTTACAAAAAAGGGAAGATAAATGTTGTTGCAGATGCACTCCTAAGAAATGATGAAGAGGTGGAAGCATTATTATGTACCATTTCTATTATCCAACCAGATTGGATAATAAAATCAAGCTGTGATGACTGGAAGAAGGACGAAGAAGTGTAGACACGCATTCAAAATTTACAACAAGATCCTAGTACGTCTGATACATTTTGTTGGAAATTAAATGATTCCTTATGGCACAAAGATCGCTTATATGTTTGTAAGGATTCCCAACTAAAAAAATATTCTTTTGGAATTGCACACATTTACCTTAGGAGGACACTCAGGATTTTTCAAAACTTACCACATGGTGAAGGAAGAATTTTTTGGGCATGGCCTTAAATCTGATATTCAAAATTTTGTGGCATAATATTTGGTTTGCCAACAAAATAAAGTTGAGATAGTTAAGAACCTGGGTCCGCTACAACATTTATCTATTCCAATTCAACATTGGGAGGATGTTTCAATAGATATTATCACATGCGTACCTAATTCCGAAGGAAAGAGTGTCATCATGATGGTAGTTGATAGACTTACCAAGTATGCATAGTTTTGTCCATTATCTTATACATTTAAAGAACCTACAGTTGCTACTACATTTATGGAAACAATTTAAAGGTTACATGGAAACCCAAATATTATTGTAAGCGACAGAGGTCCCACTTTTATTGGAAATTTTTGGACAGAATTATTTTCTTGTTTGGGTACTCAACTAGCTCATAGTTCATATTATCATCCTCAATTCGATGGGAAAAATGATATAGTGATAAAATGTTTGGAAGGGTATATTTGTTGTTTTTTATATGATAAACAAACACAATGGGTCAAGTGGCTACCTATGGATGAATGGTGGTATAACACTTCCTTCCATAATGTAGCAAAAATGAGCCAATTTATGGCACTTTATGGATATCATCCACTGGCCATCACATCATATTTAAGATAACATTATATGGTTCAAGCAGTCGAATATCACATCGAGCATCAATGACAAGTTCTCCAACTCTTAAAGGATAACCTAAATTTGGCACAAAATTGAATGAAACAACAGGTAGATCAACATCGTAGGGAGAGAAATTTTGATGTACGAGACAAGGTATTTTTATGGATACGACCATACAAACAAATGTCCCTCAAGCAAGCTAAGAAGGATAATATATTATAACCAAATTATTGTGGTCCTTACAAGGTGTTGCAAAATCTTCGTACTATGGCATACAAATTGGAGTTTCCTGCTTCTTCTCGAGTGCATCCATTTTTCCATGTTTCATGCTTAAAGAAGGTTATAGGTGAAAAAATTCCAGTTCGAACAATATTTCCAGAAATAAACAAGGAAGGAAAAATCATATTAGAATCTGAAGGAGTCATGGAAACAATAAATCGATAGTTGCGAAATCAATCAATTTCAGAGTATCTCATCAAGTGGAAGAGCATACCCACTAAATATTCAACATGGGAGGATGAGAATTTTAGACAGAAGCATCCAACGCTACTCAAGCATTTAGGAAAACACTTTTTTGAAGGTGAGGGGCATGCTAGGTCCCTATATAACTAGTGTAATCCCTTATTGTTGTTAGTGTAGCCCCCTCATTGTTATTGTTGTACCCCTGTAACCCCCATATTGTTATTATTGTGCCCTTACATTATTATTGTTAGGTTGGCTAGGATTATATTGTGACCCCATGGACTCCGATATATAAAAAGGGGGTTTTTTGATTTGTATCATCCAGGAATTGTTCATTTATGTAATGTAAAGGAGGTTTCCCCCTCAAAGTGGCTTATTTATAAGACATTGATCTCCATTTTCTTCTATGTTTGGAGCATGTTTCATAACAATAGATGACACCATAACTTCTAAATTTGAAAAATACTGGAAGTATTGGCTTGGGAGAGTAAATGAACACTTGGAGAAGCTACCAGAAAAATAAAACATGGATACCAACATGTACAGAAATATGGCAAGAAAATATTATGTTAGGAACATCGTTTTTAAGGTTAGAGTAAAAAATATGAAGAAGAAGCTCAAAATAACCATAAGGATACTCATAATGAAGAAAATATTAGAGTTATTCACTGATGCATCACTTGTGGTATGAATACAAAACATAAATCAAAGAAAAAGGAGACATAGTTTTTAAATTTTGAATTTTTTGTGCACACAGGAAAAAAACATCACACAGAAACACAACAACTAGCTGCTGTGCTTTTCCTCAGAGGATCCAAATCCAAAATTTTAAGAATGGTTGGATATATAATGACATAATTATATCATAAAATAAATTTAGGATGTTTTTAGAGTCATGATTTTGAAAAAAATGGTCAAACAATGCCTTTTTTACACCTTTATGTCACCTTTTCAGAAACTCGCTGCATTTATAGATACATGGTTTAAAATCAATTTTGAGGGTGATTAAATGATGATTTTGGATGACTTAATGGTCCCAGGGTATATTTTAATTCCTAATATTTCTTCACCAACCTTCAACAACATTCATAACCTCTTCTAAGTCATCAAAATATCAAGCCAAAGTTTTTGTGCTTCTGTTAAGGACATTTATTGTGTTTCTGGGAAAGTTGTTGCGTTTTAGTGTTTTGATATTTTTCACTACACGTGGAGGTAAAAATTCAGAATTGAGTGATGAAAATAGTTGAATCACTAATTTATTTGATGTCAATAGGATTTTTAATGATTATCATTGTAAAGAATATTATGATCAATGCTTTAAGAGTTAATCTTAATCAATTAGCTAAAAAAGGCGAAAGTTGTTTCTAACTTCCCTAGGAATTGGAAATGAGTAATCAAGTTCATGAATAAGTTTATATGGATTAGGATTCAACCCCTTAGAGGTTGAATCCTCTTTTTATTCTATATGTACTTAGAAACAAGTCTAAGAAAAGGTTACTTGAAGTTCACACTTTTTTGGAACTAGTGTACTTGTCTCTTTGAATAATATACATGTAGTTGCAACTATTTTGATGGGATTCATGTGTTGTAGTGAGTGGAATTATTTTCTCTAGTTTTTCTTATTAATTTTATTATTAAATGTCTCTAGAAACCATTTACCTTTCCCTTGTGTTAATCTCCTAAGTTTTAAAAAAATTTCATTACCTATAATGTTTTGTTTTTTTTGAGATTATCATATAAGTGATTTTATCCTCTAACAAGTGAATTCATGCATGTATTCTCAATTAGTTTCTTTATACGATTTCCTCACCACCATAATATAATGGAAAAATATATTTTCTGTCACTGATTACACCTACCTTGCCTCATTTTATGTTTGCAACTGATATTTTGGAATACTTGGCCTAGTTCCTAAACCTAGTGCTTCTTTATCCAACAAAGCCTAATCAAAACCATATTGAGCTAAAAACTAGCATGAAACCATAATAATCTCCAATAATCTCCATTGCCTATGAGATTAAATTTGAGAGATCCCTCTCTGACTTGGTAGGGCTAGATACCAAGTCAAAAGTTGGTCTATGGTTACCTCTTTGGTTTCTTTTCTAAACCTTGGGAAACTAAGGAGTGCAAACATTTTTGTGTCGTTGCTAGGGAATGAGTGTCAAATATTCCCTGGGGATATTTCTTACAGTTTTTTGAAGTTTAGACCTATGGGTGACAGGTGCTAGCACTCAAAGAAGGTTTATTTAGAAATTTCGAGCCAAAGCGCACATTAAGAAGAACACTTGCTCCCAAAAGACACACGAGGTCCAATATTGATCCCAATCCTTCACTAATAGTTAATTACCCTAAGAGGATATTGAGAAAGAAGAGGTAACACTCTCAAGAATTTAAAAAATGTACACCACCACTAGTAAGATTCACATCTTTGTCTGCAAAGGCCATTCCTTCCGAAGATCTATCTTTCGATCTCAATTTGAGCTATCTTTATTCAAGTCTAGATCAGAATCTTTCCTCTGAGAATTAGTTTTTGATCCCATTAATTGTTGGAAATATGATGCAGAGTGTTGTCCTTGATGGAAACCCACTGAATGAAGATGAAGACATGAGACTGTTGGCATGTGTTGTCCTTGATGGCAATACACTTGATGAAGTTATTCTTGACTTGATGGACTTGGTAAATGATGTAAATCTGATGTGATATGATGTTTGTTGACAATATGATGTAGAGAGTTGTTCTTGAATGGAAACCCACCTGATGAAGATGATGGCAACTTACTTGATGAAGTTGTGCTTGATAGAATATGTCTTGATGAACCTGTTTAAAGAAGTAAATATGATGTATCTACAGTGAGTACAGAAGAGAATGAAGAAAGGAATTCAGCTTGTGCTAGATCTATGGTAAAAAGAGTATGTCTCAAGGCATACGCGGATTTGTCTAGAATAAGTCGTGTATGCACGCGGGAAACAACGTTCCAAGTCGCGTATGGGAAAAAGCGCTCATAAAGTGCAAAACCAGGGGTAACCACCATGGTATGGACCCATTGTATTGGGTAATGATTCATCTAAATGACCCCGTCCAGGAATACCATCGGAAGTAATGTAGTTTTGGGCTCATGGTATTGTTTTGGCTCATGGTATTGAAAAAGGGGCCCGTGGTATTGAAGACTCATGGTATTGTTTTGGCTCATGGTATTGAAAAAGGGGCCCGTGGTATTGAAGGCTCATGGTATTGTTTTGGCTCATGGTATTGAAAAAGGGGCCCGTGGTATTGAAAAAGGATAAACCTATATAAGGAGAAGAAATTCATTGTGCAAATAATGAGCGTGGGAGAAAGATGTCTGAGCTTGAATGAATACTTCTCTATGAAGTATATCTGTATGGAAAGGGTAAAGGTTTGATGATAGATCTGAATCTATGGTGCACCTATGAAGAAATGATGAAGCAGAATATCTAGATTTGTAATGTATCTGTATTTGCTGGATCTATTTATAAAATGATTAGATCTATGATGAGGCAAACATCTGTTTGAAGTAAAGGGTTGAATCTGAACTGAATGTTTGATCTGAAGAAGTATGTAGCTCTGAAATGGTTGAATATCTATACGCTAGTTCGTCGCAGAGGAAGCACGTATATATGCGGCTTCACTGAAGAGAAAGCGCGTATGCGCAGTGAAATTAATTCTGAAGTATACGCTGGTTGATGTGAACGTAAGCATGTATATACGCGACATCAGAGAAAGGAAAGCGCGTATGCAAACTTGGGTTTGTTGAAGTCTGTGGTAAGAGATGTCTAATCTATTCTGCTGTGTTATAGCTATCTGTTGTTGATGTTTAACTGTGCTTAAATGTATGGAGTGGGTCCAGTCTGAAAATATGATGAAACATGGCCTGCAAGTTGAATTCTAAAATAAGCTTTGGATCCTGTGTGAAAATTGATGAAACGTGGTCCATAGAGGTGCTGAGGGTTGTAGCCTTCAGTTAGGGGGTCGTAGCTCCCTTCCAGGAGAGGTTGGTAAACAAGATCAGGGGGTCGTAGCTCCCTTCCAGGAAAGGCTGGTAAATGAGATCAGGGGGTCATAGCTCCCTTCCAGGAGAGGCTGGTAAACGAGTCAGGGGGTTGGAGCTCCCTTCCAGGAGAGGCTGGTAAACGAGCGCAGCAGTAGGGTGCTCGTAGATGTCGGTAGGAGTTCCGCGCGAAGACATATGTTGTAAGATGTTTTCTCTATAATAAAATATTGAAGGCTGAGCAACTGCAGCGGTGGTTTTCTCCCGACTTGGGTTTCCACCTAAAAATCCTGGTGTTCGTGTGTGATGCTTTGTGTGATGGTTTATTCTATTGTTACTGCACATGTTTACTGATAACCTAACATCAGATGAATGAATATTGCAAAGAACTAAGTTAATAAACATCTGCATATTTAGATCTCTGCTAATACGCGAGTTGTATGAATGATATCCGCGTATATACGCGAGTTTACTAAAGGAAAGTAGCGTATGGGTTTTAAGGAATGAAAAAGTAAAATGTTTTGAATATGTAGTAAATACTGATTCACCCCCCCCTCTCAGTATTTTTCCCAACAATTGGTATCAGAGCAGGTTCTTCTGCAGAAGCTTGATCGCTTGAAGGAGATCCGTCGCAATGGGAAGTCAAGAAGGAGTGATGTCTATAAAGCCACCTCTATTCAATGGAAGCAATCTAATATTTTGGAAGGTACGAACAAAAGCATATCTGCAAAGTCTTGGTGCAGATGTATGGGCAATCGTGGAAGAAGGTTATCAATACCCGGCAAGTATTCCTACTGATGCAGCAGAAAGGAAGAAGTATGAAATCAATGCCAAAGCAATGAATGTCTTATTAGGAAGCATGTCTGAATCAGAATTTGCTAAAGTGATGCAGCTACATTCAGCAAAAGAAATATGGGACAAAATCATTCTGAGCTATGAATGAGATACAAAGGTAAAAAGTGCAAAACTCCAAACTCTTAGAATTGAATATGAAAATTTGAAGATGCATAGTGATGAAAGTGTTGCCAGTTTCTTTCTTTGTCTAGATGATATTGTAAATCGGATGAGAAATTTGGGTGAAACCATAACCGATACTACTCTGGTGGAAAAAGTCTTAAGATCCTTGACTTCAAAATTTGACTCTAAAGTTTCAGCTATTGAAGAAAGGCAAGATCTGCAAACTCTTACTATTGTTCAATTACATGGTATTCTGACTGCTTTTGAAATGAGACAAGGAGGTCCTTCTCAAATCAAAGAAGCTGCTTTTAAGGTATCTTCAAAAGGAAAAGAAAAGGAAGTTGTCAAAGAATCCAGCTATATATCCGAAGAAGAAGAAGCAAATTTTGTGAGAAAACTCCAACTAGGTACTGGAAGATTCAAAGGTAAGCTTCCCTTCAAATGTTTTGATTGTGTAAAAGTTGGTCACTATGCTGCTAAATGTCCTTATAGAGAAAAACATGGTAAAGGGAAACAATTTGAAAAGAGGAAGAGTTATTATGCAGATGAAGATGATGATGAAGTGTCCAGTGAAGATGAAGAATATTCTGACCAAGCTCTACAAGTGCTCATGGCAAAGAAGAAAAAGAAGAAGGTTACTCAAGGAAAGGAGATACCTCAGAAATCATGTATAGAAGAAATTGACGGAGATGAAACAGGTATTGATCATTGTTCTTGTATTTCACTTACCTGTATATGCAAAGGTGAAAGTAACAGTATGGATCTAGAAGAAGCTGTCAAGATTAAAGTTGAAGATCAACAAAAATCATCTAAAAAGAGTGAAAGTATAGAAGAAAATAATGAAAGTAATGATTGGTGTCAATTTGAAAGGAAGGAATCTATCTACAAGGATGTGATCTCTAAGATGAATGAAAATATAGAAATACATCAAAGACTGCAGGATGAAGTAACCAATCGAAGTGAAAGCCTTGAAGCTGAAATCATCTCCCTCAAAGAAGACCTGGATAAATCAAATAAAAAGAAAGAAGAACTTGAAGCAGAAAACATATCTCTGAAAGTAAATCTCGAAGCTTAAAATAAGAATAATGAAGAACCTCTGTCATTTGAGAAGGAAGGACTTGAAGCAGAAATCATCTCTCTCAAAGAAGATCTGGAAAAATCAAATAAGAAGAATGAAGAGCTGCAACAAACATGTGAAGAAAACAAAAATTGGTTGAAAGAAGAGATTATAAATCTGAAGGATCAAGTAGAAGATGGAAGAAGGAAAGAAGAAAGCATGACAAAGAAATGTCAAGCCTTGGAGGTTGAGGTAAATATTCTCAAAGGTAAATTAGAAGAAAAGGTTAAACTTTTGAGGTTTCAAGATAGTACTAATATCTTGGACAATATTCTGAGTAATCAAAGGTCTCCTGCTATCAAACTTGGTCTTGGTTTCCATGAAACTGTTAAAGGAGAATCTAGCTCACAAGGAAGCACAAAAAATTCAGAGGAGGTCAATGCAAAACCTGAAGTGTTGAAAGAGACAAAAGGTCAACCACCAATGATGAAATCTCAAAGAAAATCAGTCAATAATGTTGAATGCTTTAAATTTCATAATTATGGGCATATTGCAGAAAATTTCAGGAGCAGATCATTTTAGCCACAAACTAACAGATCCTACATAGAAAGGTACTGTGGTTTCTTCAAGGGATATTGTTTTTCATGTAACAAGTATGGACATAAAGCAGCTGATTGTAAAAGGAGGAAGATTAGAAATAATCATTATGATTCTTATGCTTATTTCTTTGGACACATGAGATGTTATTCTTGTAACAAGTATGGACATGTAGAAAAGGAATGCAGGTTGAACAGATCTGAGAAAGTGGACAATTTTCAGCACACAGTTAGGAAGTTCAAGAAAATTTGGAAAAAGAAGGAGGACCAATCAGAAACGTAGGGAATTCTGACCCTACCGCAGTCATCTGCTTCTGAAGCTTACTTCTCTTATTGGCTGCAGGAATGATGTGGGATACATTATGAGATTTAGTAATGTATCGTCATAGGGGGAGCAATGTATGATGATTCTCATGGTTGATTTGATTTTTCTGGTTATGTGTATTGCTGACGGAGCATATGGTATGAAGACGACAGGTACAGGAAGTACAAGTTTAGGAAGAGACGAAGGAATGTGAAAATTTTCTATGCTTCACTTTCCATATGCGGGTTCTATGAACAAAAGTCGCGTATACACAAGAGTTCCAGTAGACACAGTCGCGTATGCATTAATGATAAGAGAATTTATATTATAGCTGAAGATCTGGAGCAGAGGTTCAGGGGGAGCATTAGTCTGACTATTAATAACTGTATTATTGACTCAGTATCAGCTTAGTTTCTCAGTTCTAAAGAATGATGATATGATGCTTGGTTTATTATGTTGAAGATCATGGATGAGTCATGTTTGCTTTTTGATGAAGAGTATTCATTGTTGAGATGAAAGTCTTATAATTCGGAGATAAGGACAGTTCATGCAAAGATTGTTGCTGATGACTTACTGATGAACGTATTCAGGTTGCACAAGTTAAGGAAGAGCATTGGTTCAGGGGGAGTAGCAGGTTGAATACTAATGATTGCATTGTTGGCACTATGACTGCTTATTGTGATACTCATGCTCAAATGATGATGACTTGGTATATGGTTTATTATGATGAGATTTTGAGCCCTGTTTACTGAAAATTATCCTTGTGCTCACACTTGGATGAGTTGGAAGTTGTTTGATTCAGAAATAAGAATAGATCATGCAGAGTTTGTTACTATGGTTGAGATCTGTTCCTACATAGGTTACTTCATGTTAAATCTTAAAGATCATGGTGATATTGGACCACATGGATGGTTGCTCGACACTTATTTGAAGATGTTGTTCTGGTATTGATGCTGCAAAGAATCTGAAGGCTTGGTTTCTAATGTGCTAATGCTACAACCTTTGGATGATGCTTGAAGACACAACTACACTGTTCTATCTATTTTTATTCCAGGGAAGCATTCAAATATCTTAGAAAGAAGCTGAACACTGTCTTTGCCTCACACAGAATCAGATCTGGTTAAAATATAGAAGATGGTATTGGATACGCGGATTTCCTAAAACATAGTCACGTATATACGCGAGTTCATACACATAACACCACGTATGTCTGATTGCGGAAAAATTTCTTCTTAGGGTGTTCAGGATGCACAAACTAAGGGGGAGCCTTAGTCATATGGAAAGGATGCTTGGATGAACAGATTCAGGGGGAGCATTAGCTTTGCTGAGTATAATGCAGTGTTGGCATTATGATGGTTCTGAAATATGTTCTATTTCTTGAGGACTTTCTGCTGTTGGTTCATAAATGGTCATATTTGTAATTTGATGAAAAGGTCTTGTTGAGACCCATGATGTAAAATTGTAATATTCAGTCATGTAAGGACTTGTAAAATTTGTAAACCCACTTGGTTGGGTAGCTGAGTCAAAATTTTGTAAACCCACTTGGTTGGGTAGTTGAATTGATATGTGTAAACCCACTTGGTTGGGTATTTGAGTCTCATATGTAAATCCACTTGGTTGGATCTTTGATGTAAGTATGAGTCCTTGGTGATAGGAAGGTCATAGAGTCATGTACTTCATTCAAAAATATGTTTGAAGATTCAACATGAACTCAGGGGGAGCTTGGTCACTTTAGTATACATTAGATCTGCAGAACGCTTCTTCTACATGAGGAGAACAGGGGGAGAGTGTGTTGGTTTTGATCCGCCCTTTGCCATTGATGTCAAAGGGGGAGAGTGACATGGTGTTTGAATGAAGAGAAAGAATGGTGTCAAAAATGGGAAAGTGACATGGTGTCATTGTATTTTTAATGTACCTATCTGTTGTGGTGATCAAACACCATCGTGGTTGCCATCAAGTCCAAAGGGGGAGATTGTTGGCAATATGATGCAGAGTGTTGTCCTTGATGGCAACCCACTGAATGAAGATGAAGACATGAGATTATTGGCATGTGTTGTCCTTGATGGCAATACACCTGATGAAGTTATTCTTGACTTGATGGACTTGGTAAATGATGTAAATCTGATGTGATATGATGTTTGTTGACAATATGATGTAGAGATTTGTTCTTGAATGGCAACCCACCTGATGAAGATGATGGCAACTTACTTGATGAAGTTGTGCTTGATAGAATATGTTCTTGATGAAGTAAATCTGATGTATCTACAGTGAGTATAGAAGGGAATGAAGAAAGGAATTCAATATATGCTAGATCTATGATGAAAAGAGTATGTATCAAGGCATACGCGGATCTATCTACGGGAAGTCGCGTATGCACGCGGGAAACAACGTTCCAAGTCGCGTATGGGAAAAAGCGCTCATAAAGTGAAAAACCAGGGGTAACCACCATGGTATTGACCCATTGTATTGAGTAATGATTCGTCTATGTGACCCCGTCCAGGAATACCATAAGAAGTAATGTAGTTTTGGGCTCATGGTATTGTTTTGGCTCATGGTATTGAAAAAGGGGCCCGTGGTATTGAAGGCTCATGGTATTGAAAAAGGGGCCCATGGTATTGAAGGCTCATGGTATTGTTTTGGCTCATGGTATTGAAAAAGGGGCCCGTGGTATTGAAAAAGGATAAACCTATATAAGGAGAAGAAATTCATTGTGCAAATCATGAGTGTGGGAGCAAGATGTCTGAGCTTGAATGAATACTTCTCTATGAAGTATATATGTATGGAAAGGGTAAAGGTTTGATGATAGATCTGAATCTATGGTGCACCTATGAAGAAATGATGAAGCGAAATATCTAGATCTGTAATGTATCTGTATTTGCTGGATCTATTTATAAAGTGATTAGATCTATGATGAGGCAAAAATCTGTTTGAAGTAAAGGGTTGAATTTGAACTGAATGTCTGATCTGAAGAAGTATGCAGCTCTGAAATGGTTGAAGATCTATACGCTAGTTCGTCGCAAAGGAAGCGCGTATATACACGGCTTCGCTGAAGAGAAAGCGTGTATGCGCAGTGAAATTAATTCTGAAGTATACGCTGGTTGATGTGAACGTAAGCGCGTATATATGCGACATTAGAGAAAGGAAAGCGCGTATGAAAACTTGGGTTTGTTGAAGTCTGTGGTAAGAGATGTCTGATCTATTCTGCTGTGTTATAGCTATCTGTTTTTGATGTTTGACTGTGCTTAAATGTATGGAGTGGGTCCAGTCTGAAAATATGATGAAACGTGGCCTGCAAGTTGAGTTCTAAAAGAAGCTTTGGATCCAATGTGAAAATTGATGAAACGTGGTCCATAGAGGTGCTGAGGGTTGTAGCGTTCAGTCAGGGGGTCGTAGCTCCCTTCCAGGAGAGGATGGTAAACGAGATCAGGGGGTCGTAGCTCCCTTCCAGGAAAGCCTGGTAAACGAGATCAGGGGGTCGTAGCTCCCTTCCAGGAGAGGTTGGTAAACGATTCAGTGGGTTGGAGATCCCTTCCAGGAGAGGCTGGTAAACGAGCACAGGTGGGTGCCTGCGTGCTGGTAGGAGTCTGCGCCAACACATATGTTGTAAGATGTTTTCTCTATAATAAAATATTGAAGGCTGAGCAACTGTAGCAGTGGTTTTCTCCCGACTTCGGTTTCCACCTAAAAATCCTGGTGTTCATGTGTGATGCTTTGTGTGATGGTTTATTCTATTGTTACTGCACATGTTTACTGATAACTTAACATCAGATGAATGAATGTTGCAAAGAACTAAGTTAATAAATATCTGCATAATTAGATCTCTGCTAATACGCGAGTTGTATGAAGGATATCCGCGTTTATACGTGAGTTTACTAAAGGAAAGTAGCGTATGGGTTTTAAGGGATGAAAAAGTAAAATTTTTTGAATATGCAGTAAATACTGATTCACCCCCCCCCCCCCCCCCTCCCTCTTAGTATTTTTCCCAACATAATTTTCGATCATATTTTACATATTCTGAGTCTTCATATATTGAGGGTGATAGTAAGGTCTGGTCAGATTTTTATAAACGTCACAGCTTGGTTGATCAATTCAAAATAACCTCTAAAATGGCCTATATCTAGTAACAAAAATATACTTTATTTGCTGCTACATATACTGTTACACCTCCTTATACAACTGATCCATCATCCTCTAGTATCAATCCATCACTTCCTATGAAATCATTTCCTCCATCAACACCTCCTGTTGTGATTTCCATACAACCTTCTGCAATAGTCATAGAAATATTTTCTCCTTTGATTTTACCACCCCAACTTATTGCTGTGCCTAAAATTTATGGTTAGATATTTCCTTTTTTTTATGGGAAAAAAACGATAAGGCCTCAACAACATAAATTTAAAGTGACTAATTTTATTGATCTTGAGGAAATTGATAATGATGATGCCAAAATATGCATAATAGCACAGATTTTTTCAGGGGAAGTCAATAAATTGTTTCATTCCTTAACAATTTATTCTATAGCCAATCTACAACACTTAATATACATCTTCCTAGAAAAGTGGGAAGACAAAAAGAACCCTCTCCAAATTCTAGCCGAGTACATCACTTCGAATATAAATACTAATGAATATGTGCAAGATTTCATAGCCATATTTAATAGGATATATGATTCTATCCTAGAAAAAATTAAGCCTCCTCCTGTGGCACTTCTTCATTATCTGGATGCTTTTGATTCAGATATGGCCTACCAGTTTAGGGAGAGAAATCCTTACACCCTTGAAGAAATGCAAAGGATTGCAGTAAGTGTTGAGGAAAATATATTAACAAAAAAAAATATGAAAGAAAAAAAGAGGGTTACCATAAAGGAGGAGCCATCTAATTGATCTGAGGGTAACATTGATAATTTGATTAAGACAATGAAGAAGAGGATGACCATCATTGATAGACAAGCAGAACCTCCAATCAGAAATCTCAACTTTAGAGGTCAACATTGGCAACCCCAATACATGATTAAAAAAAGGGAGAAGAGAGGTGAAGGTCAACAAGGTAAACAATAGATCTATACTCCTTTTCAGAAAAAATATACAGAGGGCCATGATGAGGAAGAAGAGATCTCAGAATAAAATCACCTTTTTGAGGAAAATCAATAACCTAATTTATTGACTAAGGAGGATGAATTTTATGAAGAAAATTATCTACATGATGATCAACAATATGTTCTTTCTAGTGATGATATGTTGGAAGTACAGAAAAAGGATTATCAAAGAGGTTATCAAAATTCCCCTAGCCAAGTGCAAAGGAAATATAGTCTGACAAATAGAGACGCGTCCATAACTTCAAATTAGAAAAAGAAAAACTATCAAGTAGATGTCCATAACAAAGAGATGACCTCTACAAATAATAATAAGGAAAAATGATGTGCCGTTACTAATCATGGAAAAATTAATGAAGCTTCCACTAGCAATTCGAAGAAATACAAACAAACTAAAGTTGGAGGACAAAGAAAGGAGATCCCAATTAGAGAGCAAACTGAAATTAAGGACATGCCATCTAAAGAGGTAGAAAACCATTCTACATTATTTAGTCTTAAGAATGAAATTTGAAAGCTTAATGTGTCAGTTCCATTGAATAAATTAATTAAGAATGACTAATACAGGTTCTAGGTAGCTAAAATTCTTAAGGTTGACCAAATGTCTAATATGGTAAATGTTACTGATGACCACCCTCAGCTTTTGTTTGGCCCTACTATAGATGGTAACATAGAAGACATTTAAGTTACTTCTTTTTACCTCAGTCTCAAAGTTCATGATATCATCCTCAATAATTCTATGCTAGACTTCAGGGCCTCCAATAATCTCATGCATAAAGACATCATGCATAAATTAGGATTTGATTTTACCGGGCCATACCATGACCTTTACTCTTTTGGCTCACAAAGGGTTCAGTGCCTTGGTCTTATCAAGTATTTAGTGTTGTCCTTATATAAAATTATAGTTAATAATGCTCTTATGGACATTTTTGTAGATGACATTCCCATGAGATATGGAATTCTTCCCTCCTGATCATGGGGATCCAAACTTAAAGGTACTTTGCAGTTTGAATTTTCCTATGCTACTATACGAGTTTTTGGATAACTCAAAAAATTATACAGGGAGAAAAAAATGAAGTACATGATTAGAAGTAAGTAAAAACCCAATAATAATCGAATTCATGTTGTACATATAGATTTAGCATCATTTATTTTGTACGATGACGATAGTTCAACATTGTTAGAATATTTAGTAGCATAAAAAGCATAAAATTCAGAAATTTCAGATTATCTTCAAGAAATTCCAAGTGTAGAAAACCAGGAACATGTACCAAAGAGTTTGCGGCTAAGTGCATTATTAAAAAAGGGAACTAAAATAGTGAATGATACAAAGCCTATTGGGAAAACATATCATTCTCAAATAGATAATCAAGATGAGTCATCCCTAATCGAGCTTCCAGATGAAGAAAATGGCCTATGGACCATGGATTTTGAAGAAGCCTTTGCTAAGGAAGGAGATGGAATTGGAATTTGGATTAAAGGCCCCATGAAGTAGTCATATCATCTCCCTCTTAATGTATGGATGCATTCCTATAAATTAGCATTTTATTGTTCCAACAATGACGCAGAATATGAGGCTTTGATAGCTGGTCTTAAAATACTCAAGAAAATACGTGATAAGAATATTTCTGTATATGGAGAATCCGAGGTGGAAATAAATAAATTAAAAGAAGAATACCAGGCCAAGGATATTATAATGTGATCATACCGTAATGCAATATTATACATTCTTTTACCAAATACACTCTATCAATGATTCTAAGGAACACCAATCTCTTTGTTTATGCCCTTGCCACTTCAGCCAGTATGTTCAAAATTTCAGTTTATCCAAACAAGAAGTATGAGATCAATGTCAAACATCACCATGTTGTTCCGGACAATGTTAATTATTGGAAATTCTTCCATAATGATAAAGAAATTGACAATTTCTTACAGATGGAAGAACATTTTTCTATTTCACAAATCGATGATTAGTTTTATGAAGATAATCAAGAAATGCATGTAGTAGAATTAAAGGCACTACAACTGAAATATAACTCAATTCCAAGAGATCTAGTACCCCTCAAGGAGCTTTTTTATCATGATGATTTTGCACAAAGACCAATAATGCTACCAGCTGAAGTAGGAGTAGAAGACCTTAACCTTGGCACTCCTAAGAAGCAAAAAGTGGTTAAGATATCAAAGTATTTGAGTCCAGAGATGAGAGGTAAATATGTATAATTTATGACTGAGTTTTGTGATGTTTTTGCATTGGAATACACTGATATAAAGGTGTATGGTAAGAGCATAATTCAACATACCATTCCCATAAAACTTGATCAGAAGCTTTTCCGTCATAAACTCAGAAGGATGAATCCAAAGTTGTTTCCCTCCATTGAAAAGGATTTAAACAGATTGTACAGTACTGGTATTATTGTCCCTGTATGTATTTGAAATTGGATGGAAAATTTAGTACCGGTAAGAAATAACACGTGATATGCTCTTGTGTATTGGTTCTTGCAATTTAAATAAAGTTTCATTGAAGGAAAACTATCCACTTCCAAAGGTGGATCATATCCTACAAAGGGTAGTTGGTTATTCGAGGATTTCATTACTAGATGGATATTCTAGATACAATCATATCTTGGTTCATCCGGATGACCAAGAAAAGACAACCTTCATGGCACCTTGGGGTTATTTTATGTATGCTAAGATTTTCTTTGGGTTGAAGTACACAGGAGAAATATTTTAGCGAGTGATGGATATTGCAATTTCCAATGAGAAGGATGTGTTTTTGGTTATTTATCTTGATGACATGACAATTTTTTCAAAGAGAGATGAAGAACACTTGCATCACTTAAAGACAGTCTTCCAAAAATGCAGAAAATTTGGCATATTGTTGAATCCAAGGAAAGTTTATTTTCTATGGAAGAAGGGAAATTTATTGGTAATATTATATCTAAAGATGACATCCGAATATATCCTTCAAGGATTGAGGAAATTTAGAATCTATATTTTCCTAGGAGTAAAAAGGAAAATCAATCATTTAATGGTAAGATCAATTTCTTGAGAAGGTTTAATCCTAACCTTGATGAACACTTAAGGGAAATTAATAATATGTTAAAGAAAATATTTGAGGTGAAATGTTCTGATGAGGAAAGAAATTCATTTAATCAAGTCAATTTTTCATTGTCCCATGATCCCATCCTTATCTTCCTGGATTATACACTTGATTTTATCATATTTTCCTTCACCTCTAAACATACATTATTTTATGTCCTCATCCAGAAGAAAGATAAAAAACAAAGCAGCCAATTTTCGTCTTTAGTAGGACAATAAAATATGGGGCTTTGAAATATAATAATATTGAAAATCAGGCATTGGTTCTAGTTAAATCTTTGAATTATTTATGAATTTATATCCTTCATTCCCATGTTCTTTCCTATGTTCTAAATGCCACTATCAAGGATGTGTTAATACAGAATGATCGTGAAGGCAGGCATGGTAAGTGGATAGCTGCTATTCTAAAATATGATTTAGAAATAATACCTACAAAACTAATCAAAGGACAAGGCTTATCTAAGCTCATGGAGGACTCTAACTTGCATGCCTTAGACATAAACTTACTTGTTGCACTTTCCAAGGAGGAGGCTAATTCATTAACTTAGGTATCTCAAATTTTTATTTCATCACCATGGTATTCAGATATAGTTCATGTGCTGCAACATTTTAATCCTCCACTAGGTTTTCCCAAGAGTGAAGGTAGATCTCTGAAATTTAGGGCTCTTAAGTATTATATTATTAATAATTATTTATATTGGAAATATCCGACGGGTGTTTTATTAAATTATTTTGCAGAAAGTGAAGCAAGGAAGTGATGAATGATTTCCATAAAGGTGATTGTGGTGGTCATAATTTTTGGAAAACTACACAAAATAAGATATTGAGGGTTGGATTCTATTGTCAAGTTTTTTTTCATAGGTATATAAAATAGTCATGAGCTATCATGAGTGCCAAATTTTTCAGGGAAAGAGAAAATTGTTATCACTTCTCTTGCAACCAATTGCAATTCAAGCACCCTTCTAGAAGTGGTGGCTTGACTTCATCGATGAGATTCAACCTCCATCATCAACTCAACATAAGTGGATGCTCACCGCTAGTGACTACTTTACAAAGTGGATTGAAGCCATTTCCACAAGACAAGATATAGACATTGTAATTATACATTTTATGGAGAGTAATATTCTATCCCATTTTGGATGCCCATAGAAAATCATTACTCACAATGTAGTAGATTTCAATTCCAAAAAGATGATATACATTTGTTATAAATATCACATAAGACTCAGGAATTCAACAACATATTACCCTCGAGGTAATGGGTTGGTAGTATCATCAAACAAGTCATTGGTGAACATAATAAAAAAGTTGTTTCAAGTGAACAAAACAAATTGGCACAAAAAGTTAGTTAATGCTCTATGGGAAGACAGACTTAGCACAAAGAAATATATCGACATGTCACCCTTTCAGATGGTTTATGGTGTACATATAGTATTTCCAACTTCCCTAGCAGTGTCGATGATGAAAATATTACAAGAGATTGATAGTGAGCCAAATGAAATTAAATGAAGAGTTAATCAAGTGATCCACTTGTAATAGTCCAATGAATAAAATTTCAATAAAACCACAAAGCTTCATGAAAATATTAAGAATATTTATGATAAGGAAACTAAGTCTGATGATTTCAAATTCAGAGATGTTGTTCTCTGATAGGATGCTCGAAATGAGGATAAAAGAAAACATGGTAAGTTTGAAAACCTATCGAAAGGACAATACAATATTTTACAATTGATGGAATAATGCTTACATATTATAAGATATTGATGGGCAAGCACTTCCAAAAGGATCGATGAATGGTAGACTTCTAAAACACTTCTTTATCTGATATTGCAGAAAATATTTCATTTCCATTGTAAATAACATTTTATTTGCTACCAAGGAATGAAGGAGCTGTCAAAGAATTTTGAACCCCAAGGAGAAGGCCATAAGGCTTCTCTAATCAACTAATGTTTTATTTTTAAAGTTGAAAATTCAAGTAAGTTTTTGAGTCAAGTCAAGTCATTTTTTGTTTTTCTCCATTTAGTTAGTCAGTCATTTGAGTGTCAAGTTTTTGTATATGACTCCATTTCCCAATGAATAAAGCTACTTGGTCTACAATGTTCTTGAGACCTCATATAGGATATTTCATCCCCATTGGAGACAATGTTAGTGTCTAATAGTCAGAGTGATCAAATTTACCCTTTCCACTATAGTTAGAGTCTTATGGTGAAATTGGTATATTTTCAAGTAAAATTTGACATCTCTCTTGGTTTTCAAATGGTCCTAAGTCATTGTATAGGTGTAATTATACTCTCATGTCATGGTCATCAAGGTTAATTCATAATTAGTGTCATGAGTCATTGAGTCACCAAAGGTCATTTTTCCTTCATTAAGTGTTGAAAGAGTCATGGGGTCATAAGGTTGATCATGAAAGTGTCATGAGAGTCTTGGTTCATCTTGTGAGTAATCATTTCACTAATTTGGGTGTGTGGTCATCATATTTCCATTTGATGTCATTATCATCCAAAACTAGTAAAGTTTCATGGGAGTTATAAAATTAGGGAGTAAAGTACATCAGAGTATCATGGTACATCTATGTCACATGGAGATCTAACCTTACTATTAAAAGAAACATTGATGCAGTACAAATCAAATCATCAAGTCTTTTTGTCAAAGGTACACATGATGTCACTCTATTATCAAGACAAAAAATCAAATTTTCAAGATATGTAATATCCCTAGAATAAGCTACCGAAAAAAACTCTCTTAAAATGAGGGTTGTTGAATAATTAAATATTATTAATTATTGTATTGATATTACTGAAAAATATTCTTGTAATTCTTAAAGATAAGAAAATTACAAGAATTAATTCTTAATTATTTTATATACAAGAATTTATATTCTTCTATACAAATATAATTTTAGAAAAACTATGGATAAGAGATATTTTGTTCATAAGGCAAAAGAAATTTTACCTTGAAAAGAAAAGCATGAGAGAATTATGGAGTACTTTTGTGATTTAGGAAAAGTCAGATTTATGGAGTGATTTATGGGTGGTTTATGAAATGGCTTTAATATCTATAAATTTTTTTCCATTTTCTTAATTTTATTTATTGTAAGCCTATCGGAGAAATAGGGGCAATAATGATAGAATACATGGAGAATGGAGCCAAGGAAGATAAAGAATGGATTCCAAGCATGCATCAAAATATATGTAACTATATTCTTTGAAAATTATTGTGTTTTCATATGGTTCATGATGAAAAAAGAATTGGATTTATTTTCTTCGAAAGAATCATATGATAAAGAATCAAGATTATTTCTTGAAAAAACCTCTATGGAATTTCACGCATACATGACTAAGTTTTTTTTCATTGAATTCTTACAATATTTCATTTGCTTTGAATTACTAAAAGTTTTTCATGGTTAAATAATTCTATGAATTACATGAGTTATCGGAAATAGGCTCCAAATATGCCTTCGTATCTCCCAAACAATGATAGATGTGTACAAACAAAAAGAGGTTTTTGTATATGATTCCGGTCCAGCAAAAAGGTTGTTTCATATTTTAGAAATCCGTTTTCCATATATTGAAAACTGTGTCCAAAATTGATGAAAAAAATAGGAAATTAGTTCATATTTAAATCTGGAAAATGAGCTAAAAATATTCATTCAAATCTTCCAAACCATGATACCTGTGTAAAAAATGAGAGAAATTTATTTGAATGAAGAAGTTACAAACCAAAACCTCTTTTTGATTTCAAAATATCATTTCCATATTCTTTTAAACCGTGTCCAAATATAATGACCAAAACGAGAAATTATTTAATATTTAACTCTGGAAAAATGAGTTGAGGTTTTTTGTAATAAGTCTATTCCAAAGAAAAATATCTTTCCATTTTCAAAAATTATTTTCCATATGGCTGGAATCCGTGCCCAAAGTTGATGACTAAAACAGGAAAACTGAGTAAAATAGAGTGTTTGAATTTGATTTTTCAACGAGATAAGAATAATTTTTTATGTACATATAGACATAATAATTATGTTGATAATCCTTGAAAAGGAATTAAGTTATTTCATTTAAGAGTTTACCAAGTATGTTCTCATGATTCATATGCATTACAATTTTTAAAGATAAATGCTAGATTCTTGAAGAGACTATGTGCTTCAGTGCACATCTGTAGTATATTTTATCTACTAGAATTTATTATGTGATTTTACATGTATGAGGAGCTTGAGTCATGAAAAAAGATATAAATAACTTTTGTGAGAAGTATTTCACATAAAACCTTTGTGTAAATGGAAATTGGTTATGTTATTTGAGAAAGATTTGTTATTCATGTTATTTGTTGAGGAAATATTACAAATCTCTCTAATGTATGGAATGATAAAAGGCTATTTTGTATTGCATGCATAATAACTAGTGAGTTAGCTTTCTTTTGGAAAAAGAATAATTAGTGCCTTAAATTCCTTGGAAATTATATATATATATATATTTGTATGTCAAAAATCATTTATGGGGTTAGAAGTCTTGAAAAAGAATAAAAGAGAAAAATATATCCTTGTATGCATTATTGGATTATATTCTTGGAGAGAAAAAATAGTAATCACATGATTTATTATGTAATATTATTTACGGAAACAAATAGACTCACATGCATGGAAAAAGTATAGTTTTGGTATTAGATTTTTGGAGAAAAGGAAGATGCAATCACATTATATTGATTGTGTTAGCCTTCTTTGGTGAAAAATAATATTTATTTGCACACCTAAATGGATTAGCTATGGTATTTTCTTTCTTTTGGGAGAATATTACACATAGTTATTGGGCTAGATATTTTAGATAAGAGGGAAATGTCCCTTTGCATGCATGAAAAAATAAATGGTATGTGTTTGATCCCTTGGAAAAGAAACATGTTAATTTTTCGATGAAAAATTTATTTAGTTTCCTTTGAAAAGAGATATATATTTTACACAAAAGAAGAACAAGCTAAGTTATTTTCTGTTGGAAAAGACAAGTAGTTGCATGAAAAAAAATATAACTAATATGTTGAATTTGTTTGAAATGGAGTTGGAATTTTTATACATAATACCCATGTTGAATAGCTCTTGTGTGGAAAAGATGTGTTTGGAAAATAACACGCATTCACTTGCATACGTATAGAATATATTGCGATAATCCCTTTGGAAAAGAAATCATAAGAGTAGGAACAAAGGAAATTTCTCATTGGGATAGTTATCTTGAAATTTTGTTATGCATTTTCATGTCCAATAATATTATCTCGTATGTTATCTTTCCTTTGGAAAGAATATAAAAGTGAATGAAATTTTTTTGTTAGTGTTTGTTACAAATATGACGCTTGATAATGACTTATTTGTTACTAATGCATGTGAAAGGATCTCATGACATTCCGTTTATCTTTTATACATGCATACAAATATCTATTGAAGTGTCACAAATAAATATTGATTATTGGTTTATTAATATTTTATCTAATCATGATATGAAGTGTCTTGTCGAAAACAATAACAAGAAAGGATAGTGACATGAAGAAATAATTGTTCATGTTGAATAGTGTGGTAGATAAATATTTTTCAGTCCATGAGGGTTTACGAGTTCGAACTACAGGATCATCCACTGGTGGAAACAATTTGACCACAAAGATAAAGGTTTAGGATTCATGGGGAAATGATATCATGATGATTATAATAGCTTATAACTAGTTATGTTTCATTTAAGATTATCTTTCTATGTGATTTTTATGACAACAGTAAAGGGATGGACTCCCTTATAGCCATTGGGTGAGGGGTGAAAACCCTCATGAACGTTTAATAATAAAATTAAATGTTTGTTGGTTTTAACCCTATGTGGTTTCTAGGGTATATCGGTTTCCAATGATGTGATTGTTCATTGCATCATTTTCTTGATGTTAATTTCATTCATGATGTGATCTTTACATTATTAATTATGTGATTTAATAATTGACTTAAAATGATCATGGAATTGATACATAGTTATAACAGGAAATTTAAGTTAAAATGCTAAAACAAGGATAGCCAATGGTTGTGTAACTCATTACGTTTCTTACTAAATATTTCTCTAGGTGATGGTGATGGTTATTCTAATGGTTAATGAGGGAATATAGAAAATAATTGAGAAATTTACACATTGGTAAATGGTTAAAATTTTTCCTAACTCCATGTATTTTCCTGCGAGTTTACCAGGGTATGTTACAAATGGTGTCAGAGAAAAAGGTTGCAACACTGATGCCTTTTGGGAATAGTTAAGTAAAAAAAAAGTAGAGGTATGATGCTAGTAGGAACCATCTCAGTTATGACTCTAACTGAACTTGTAGAGTACTACAATTTACATGAGATGCATGATGTGTGATTAATGACCACATTAAAGAGTATATAGTGATAATGTTTCTTTAAATGTTATGCTCATGCAATTTGAATATGGATGCAGATAAAAGAGAATAAAACCTCTATTTCACCTATGAAAAATTGTGACACTCAGTGGTTATAATGTGAATTAATTACCAACCTTTGCATGCATATTATTACAACAATGACTATGGGGCATAAGCAAAAAAGGGGAAAAAAATGACTAAAATCATAATGCGCTGCTTCTAAAGAATGAATGCATATATCGGTTTTGTGATAAACAAATAACTGAAGTTGTGGTTAACCCTAAAGAGGACAGTGGAATGTTGTAATATATATATATATATATATATATATATATATATATATATATATATATATATATATATACACGAACCTCTTTAGGTGTTAAAAATAAGAAATCAGTCAAGTGGAAATAATATAGTGAACTGAGTCAATGAATAACTCATAGTAGCATAATTCTGGGTTGTGTTTCTTCAATTAGAGTTGTAGATGAAACTTTGTATTCCTTGTGTTTGAAAAACGTGGTAAATGGGATCCAATTTTTTGTTGTTTTAAAAAATTTCATCCGTGAGAGTTTTAGATTTGATTCATCATAACATCAAGGGGTATTAATACCTTAAGGTCATGTAATCTCCATGTTTATTCCAAGAAAATGTTTTGTTTAGACTTGGATCCATAATCTAGTCAAATTTTCTTATTAAACGCTCCTATATGGATTCATAGTTGTGTTGTTTTGCAGAAATTTAACCATTCATGATATTAATATCATTCATGCTATTTCGTAAATTTTAGTTTTACTATCTCTTTCATAGTTTAAACATATTTATGGAAATTTATTTGATATCTGCTAAGTAGTTGTTAAAATTCCTCAATGGAAATAGATTGCATTCCTGCCAACTGTTTGTTAGAATACCTCATTAGTTGTAGATTGAATTCTTGCAAACTATTTGATAAAAATATACAATGGTTTTAGATTTCATGATTGCAAATTATTTTCCCAAAATTTTCCAACGGTTTTCGCTTACATGGTTGCAAGCTAGTTGTAAAGAAAAAAAATCCCATTTTGTGTCCTAGTGCTGAATGTGACTATTATTTCTCTATAATATTGGTGGTTGGTTAGGCGAGACGTTATAGAAGGTATAATGCTATGGTATGCAAGATATTTTTTTTTCTAAGTTGCAGTATTGTTGCTATGTGGAAATTTGGAATGTGTACCATCTATATTACATGTGATGAATTGTTGTCAATGTACTTTAAAAAATTGTGGGATTGATGTTGAGGGTCAAGTATAGATGCGAGGTGTACATAAATGTTCATTTTATTTAATGATAATATTGAAATGGACAATTATGTAAATTAAAATCACTTTTAGGCATGGAATTATTTTTGGGTTCAATGGCTATGGAAGCCATGATAGGGATTTTGTGATGATGTAATGCTTTATTTTATTATTGATTTAATGAATACATTGGTTGGGGTATTTAGGAAATAACTATAGAGTTTTAGAAGACTTATTTATAGCTTATGAAAAGCTATGGGTGGTTAAGTCCAAGATGGATATTCCCTAAAATTCTCCTAAAAATCCCTAGGAGAAAATAATAAAGAGGAAAATATTAACATAATGGGACTCAAAGATTATGTTAATAACTTAGTTGGAGATAAATAATAAGTGGGTTAAAAAAAGTGCAGTAGGAGAGAAAGATGTGCTTTAAAGAAAAACATATATATATATATATTTTTCGAAAAATCTAAAACAAAAAGGCATAGGGAAAAGGTTGGCAGACCTTAAAGTAGGGCACTACTAAAATTCTGTTGGGAAGAAACACCAATGAATCAATGAGGTTGTTGATTCTAGTGGAAAATAGATCTTAGCTCGGTGGGGAAATATTGGAGATAGTTCATGGTTGGGTGGAGTATGTGTGGTACCTGAATAAATCCCTTAAATTAACTATGGTTAGATGAATTTTATCTATGTTCGATTGTTGATTTCAAAATTATCTAAATATGTTGGATGTTATAATAGTTTGTAAATTATATGTCTCAAAGTTGTTGCATGTGTTTTAGTTTTTCATGCATGATATATTAATTTATCTAATTGACAATTGTAATGATACAAGTTGTGTTTGTAGGCTTTTATAAGAAAATTCACATGTGAGAAATGACTTATTTATATGCATACATAGATGGAATAAATTGAAAAATAGATGCCACTGAAATAATGCATGTTAGATAAAATAATGAGTTATTGAACTCTAAATTCCTAACATACTAGAGGAAAATGGTTGGAGATAAATGCCATGAGTTTTAATTTGAATGAAATTACTGTGGGAGAGAAAGACAATAATTTTCAAACAACACTAGTGGGAAAGAAAGACTAGTGTAATTCCTAAATAAAATACAACATGCACTTGATGGAGTTTTTGTTATCATTTTGATGATTAAAGGGCTACCATGCTTGTGTTTTTTTGGAAGCATTATGAATAAAGTATTATTTGACATTGCCTAAATAATTCATAATGAAAAGTAGAGGTTAATGTTCCAACAAGACAAAAACATCAAGGACGGTGTTCTCTTTAAAGGGGGGAGTATGTAATATCCCTGGCATAAGCTTAAGAAAAAAGTCTCCTAAAATGAGGGTTGTTGAATAGTTAAATATTATTAGTTATTGTATTGATATTACATGAAGACTTTTCTTGTAATTCTTAAAGATAAGAAAATTACAAGAATTAATTCTTAATTCTTTTATTTAGAAGAATTTATATTCTTCTATATAAATATATTATATTTCTAAGTTGGTATATTTTATGAGTTTTAGAAATAATGAGTAATAGTTTTAGAAAAACAACAGATAAAAGATATTTTTTTCATAAGGGAAAATTAAAACTTACCTTGAAAAGAAAAGCATGAGAGATTTATGGAGTGCTTTTATGATTTATGAAAAATCATATTTATGGAGTGATTTATAGGTGATTTATGGAATTCTTTTAAGATTTATAAAAACTTTTCCATTTTATTAATTCCATTTATTGTAATCCTATCGAAAAAATATGGGTGGGATTGACAAAATACATGGAGAATGGAGCCAAGAGAGATGAAGAAGGGATTCGAATCATGCATCAAAATATAAGTAACTATGTTATTTGAATTTTTTTGTGTTTCCATATGGTGCATCATGAAATAAGAGTTGAATTTATTTCTTTTAAAAACTCATATGATAAAGAATCAAGAATATTTCTTGAGAAAACCTCTATGGAATTTCGTGCATAGAGGAATACGTGTTTTTTTCATTGAATTCTTAGATTATTTGATGTACTTTGAATTCTTAAAAGTTTTTTATGGCTAAATAATTGTTTGAATTGCATGAGTTACTAGAAAATAGGGTCCTGATATGCCTTTGTATCTCCCAAACAGTGATATATGTGTACAAACTGATAAAGGTTTTTGTAGATGAGTCCTATCCAAAAAAAAATCTTTCCTATTTTAGAATTTCATTTTCCATGTCTCAAAAACCATGTCCAAAATTAATGACAAAAATAGGAAATCATTTCATATTTAAATATGGAAAATTGAGCTGAAAATATTCATTCAAATATTTCTAACTGTGATACTAGTGTAGAAACTGAGAGAGGTTTTTTTTAATGAAGTCGTTACAAACAAAAACCTCATTTTTTTTTTAATAAATCATTTCCATATGTTTTTAAAATGTGTCCAAAGTTAATGACCAAAACATGAAATTAGTTAATTTTTAAATCTGGAAAAATGGGTTGCAAAGATTCATTCAAATATTCTAAACTGTGCCACATTAAAAAAATATTATAGCTTCCTTTTTTAATAAGGTTGTTCCATTTTTTTTTTTTTTTAAATTAGTTCCCATATGGTCAGAAGTCGTGTCCAAAGTTGATGAATAAAACAAGAAAAATGGAGTAAAATAGAGTGCTTCCATTTGCTTTTTCAACCAGATACCAATAATGCTTTATGTACATATAGAAATAATAATTATGTTGATAATTCTTGAAAATGGATTAAGTTATTTCATTTAAGAGATTACCAAGTATGTTCTCATGATGCATATGCATTAAAAATTTTAAAGAGAAATATTAGACTCTTGAAGAGAGTATGTGCTTCGGTGCAGATGAATAATATCTAGTATATTTGATCTACTAGTATTTATTATGTGATTTTACATGAATGAGGAGCTTGAGTCACGCAAAAAGATATAAATAATTTTTTTGAGAAGTAGTTCACATAAAACCTTTGCGTAAAAAGCAATTAGTTGTGTTATTTGAGAAGGATTTTTTATTCATGTTATTTCTTGAGGAAATATTACAATTATATCTGATGTATGGAATGATAAAAAAATATTTTGTAGCGCATGCATAATAGCTAGTGAGTTAACTATCTTTTAGAAAAGGAATAATTAGTGTGTTAAATTCCTTGGAATATATATATATATATATATATATATATATATATATATATATATATATATGCTAGGAAGCATTTTTGGTGTTAGAAATCTTCATAAGGAATAGAAGAGAAAAATATATCCCTGTATGCATTAGTGGATTAGGTTCTTGGAGAATAAAAATAGTAATCACATGCTTTATTATGTAATATTATTTAGAGAAACATATATACTTGAATGCATGAAAAGTATAGTTTTAGTATTAGATTTCTAGAGAAAAGGAAGATGCAATCACATATATTGATTGTTTTAGCCTTATTTTGGAAAAATAATATGTATATGCACACCTAAAGGGATTATCTATGGTATTAGCTCTCATTTGGGATAATATTACCTAGAGTTATTAGGAAAGATCTTTTGGATAAGAGGGAAATGTCCCTTTGCATGCATGAAATAATAAATGGTATGTGTTTGATCCATTGGAAAATAAATGTGTTTATTTGTCCATCCAATATTTATTTAGTTTCATTTGAAAAGAAATATTTTTTTGACATGCAATAATAACAAGCTAAGTTATTTTCTATCGGAGAAGGCAAGTAGTTGCATGCAAAAATTTATAACTAGTATGCTAACTTTGTTTGAAATACAGTTGGTAGTTTTGTACATAATAGCCATGTTGAATAGCCCTTGTGTGGAAAAGATGTGTTTGGAAAGGAACATGCATTCAGTTGCATACGTACAGAATATATTGCGTTAATCCCTTTGTAAAAGAAACATAAGAGTAGGCACAAAGGAAATTTCTTGTTGGGATATTTATCTTGAAATTTTGTTATGCATTTGCATGCCCAATAATATTATCTAGTATGTTAGCTTCGCTTTGGAAATAATATGAAAGTGCATGCAATATTTTGTTAGCGTTTGTTAGAAATATGATGTTTGATAGTGACTTATTTGTTACTAATGCATGTGAAAGGATCTCATGACCTTCCATTTATGTTTTATACATGCATACAAGTGGTTGTTGAAGTGTCACAAATAAATATTGATTATTGGTTTATTAATATTTTATCTAATCATATCAAGTGTGATGATAACATCAATGAGAGGAAAGGATAGTGACTTTAGCAAATAATTGTTCATGTTGAAAATTGTGGGAGAAAAATATTTTGTAGTCCCTACAGCTTTGCAAGTTCGAACTATAGGATGAACCACTGATGGAAACAATTCGACCGCAAAGACAAAGGTTGAGGATTCATGGGTAAATGATATCATGATCATTGTAATATCTTATAGTTAGTTATCTTGCATTTCAGATTATTTTTCTATGTAATTTTTATGACAATGGTCAAGGGATGGACTCCCTTATAACCGTTGACTGAGGGGTGAAATCCCTCACAAGCATTTAATAATAAAATTAAACGTTTGTTCGTTTTCACCCTATAGGTTTTCCAGGGTATATCGGTGTCTAATGATGTGATTGTTCATTGTGTCATTTTCATGATGTTAATTTATTTCATGATGTGATGTTTATGTTTTTAATAATGTGATTCACTAACTGAGTTAAAATGATCATGGAATTGATGGATATTTATAGCAGGAAATATAACATCACTCTTGGTTGTCAAATGGTCCTAAGTCGTTGTCTAGGTGTAATGCTACTCTCTTGTCACGGTCATTGAGGTCAATTCATAACCAGTTTCATGAGTCATTGAGTCACCAAAGGTCATTTTTCCTTCATTAAGTGTCAAAAGAGTCATAATGTCATAAGGTTGATCACGAAAGTGTCATGAGTGTCTTGGTTGGTCTAGTGATTCAAACCCAAAAGTTGATTTTTCAATGTATGTAATATCCCTTGCATAAGGTACCAAAAAAATCTCTCATAAAATGACAGTTGTTAAATAGTTAAATATTATTAATTATTGTATTGAAATTACATGAAAAATATTCTTGTAATTCTTAAAGATAAGAAAATTACAAGAATTAATTCTTAATTCTTTTATTTAGAAGAATTTATATTCTTCTATAATAAGTTGGTATAGTTTATTAGTTTTATAAATAATGAGTAATGGTTTTAGAAAAACTACGGATAAGAGATATTTTTTTCATAAAGAAAATAAAATTTACCTTGAAAAGGAAAACATGAGAAATTTATAGAGTGCTTTTGTTATTTAGGAAAAATCATATTTATGGAGTGAATTATGGAAGGATTATAAGATTTTGAAAAGTTTTTCAATTTTATTAATTCTATTTATTGTAAGCCTATCAGAAAAATAGGGCTAAGAATGACAGAATACATGGAGAATGGATCCAAGAGAGATGAAGAAGGGATTTCAAGCATGCATCAAAAGATAAGTAACAATGTTCTTTGAATATTATTGTGTTTTCTTATGGTGCATGATGAAAGAATAATTGAATTTATTTTGTTGTAAGAACTCATATGATAAAGAATCAAGATTATTTCCTAAGAAAAACTCTATGGAATTTTGTGCATATATGAATAAGTGTTTTAGTCATTGAGTTATTAGAACATCTCATGTTCTTTTAATTCTTAAAAATTTTTATGGTTAAATAATTCTATGAATTGCATTGGTTATTGGGAAATAGGGTCAAGATATGGCTTCGTATCTCACAAACCAGGATAGTTGTGTAGAAACCGAAAGAGGTTTTTGTATATGAGTCTGGTCCAGCAAAATTCCTCTTTCATATTTTAGAAAAAAAAATTCCATGTTTCGAAAACAATCTCCAAAATTGAAGACAAAAACATGAAATTATTTCATACTTAAATACGGAGAAATGAGGTGAAAATATCCATTCGAATCTTCCAGACCATGAAACCTTTGTAAAAACTGAGAGAGTTATTTTTTAATGAACCCATTAAAAAAATCTCTTATGGTTTTTAAAATCACATTTCCATATGTTTTTTAACCATGTCCAAAGTTAATGATCAAAGCAAGAAACTGTTTTATATTTAAATCTCGAAAAATGGGTTGCAAAGATTCATCCCAGTATTCAAAACTAGGAAACCTCTCAATAACATGAGAGAGGTTTTTTGTAATAAGATAGTTCTAAACAAAAACTTGTTTTATTTTTCAAAAAATAGTTTCCATATCGTCAGAATTTGCATCCAAATTTCATGATTAAAACAAGAAAAACAAAGTAAATCAGAGTGCTTGCATTTGATTTTTCAACTGAAAAAGAATTATTTTTTTGTACATATAGACATAATAATTATGTTGATAATTCTTGAAAATGAATTAATTTATTTCATGTAAGAGATTAACAAGTATGTTCTCATGATGCATATGCATTAAAAGTTTTCAAGATAAATATTGGAATCCTAAAAGGAGTATGTGCTTTGGTGCACATGAATAATATCTAGTATATTTGATCGACTAGAATTTATTATCTGATTTTACATGAATGAGGAGCTTGAGTCATGCAAAAAGATATAAATAACTTTTGTGAGAAGTAGTTCACATAAAACCTTTGCGTAAAAGGAAATTGGTTGTGTTATTTGAGAAGGATTTTTTATTCATTTTATTTTTTATGGAAATATTACAAATCTTTCTGATGGATGAAATTATAAAAAATATTTCTATTGCATGCATAATCGCTAGTGAGTTAGCTATCTTTTGGAAAAAGAATAATTAGTGTGTTAAATTCCTTGGAAAATAAATATATATATTTTTATGCCAGGAAGCATTTATGGTGATAGAACTCTTCAAAAAGAATGGAAGAGAAAAATGTATCGTTGTATGCATTATTGGATTAGATTCTTGTAGAGGAAAACTAGTAATCACATGATTTATTATGTCAGATTATTTAGAGAAACATATGAAAAAGAATAGTTTTGGTATTAGATTTGTAGAGAAAAGGAAGAAATCACATAATATTTATTGTGTTAGCCTTATTTTTGGAAAAATAATATGTATTTTCACACCTAAATGGATTACCTATGGTATTAGATTTCTTTTGGGAGAGTATTACACATAATTATTGGGTTAGATCTTTTAGATAAGAGAGAAATGTCCCTTTTCATGCATGAAATAATAAATGGTATGGATTTGATTGTTTGGAAAATAAATGTGTTTATTTTTACATGCAATATTTATTTAGTTTTGTTTGAAAAGAAATACATTTTTTACATGAAAGAAGAGAAAGTTAAGTTCTTTCCTGTTGGAGAGGACAACTAGTTGCATGCACAAAATTATAACTAGTATGTTAACTTTGTTCGAAATGTTAACTAATATGTTAAATTTGTTTGAAATAGCCGTTGATGTGTTAGAAATAAATATTGATTATTGGTTTATTAATATTTTATCTAATCATGCTATGAAGTGTGACGACGACAACAATGGGAGGAAATGATAGTGACTTTAGAAAAGAATTGTTCATGTTGAACATTGTGGGAGATAAACATTTGTTAGTCCATGTAAGTTTAGGAGTTCGAACTGTAGGATGACCCATTGATGGAAAAAATTAGACCATAAAGACAAAGATTGAGGATTCATGGGCAAATGATATCATGATGACTGAAATAGATTATAGCTAGTTATGTTGCATTTGAGATTATTTTTCTATGTAATTTTTATGACAATGGTCAAGGGAAGGTCTCTCTTATAACCAATGAGTGTGGGGTGAGAACCCTCACAAGAGTTTAGCAATAAAATTAAATGTTGATGGTTTTCACCCTACGGGCCTTCTAGTGTATATCGATGTCTAATGATGTGATTGTTCATTTTTTATTCTCATGATGTTAATTTTTTTCATTATGTGATGTTTTTATTATAAATTATGTGAATTACTATTTCGGTTAAAATGATCATGGAATTGATTCATCATTATAGCATGAAATTTAAGTTAATATGCTACAACAAGGAAAATTAATGGTTGTGTAACCCACTATTATTTCTACTAAATATTTCTCTATATGAAAATGATGGTTATTCTAATGGTTAATGAGGGAATATATAAATTAATTTAGAAACTTACACATTGGTAAATATTGAAAAAATTTCCTAACTCCATGAATTTTCTTGCGAGGTTACCGAGGTATGTTATAAGATATAAGGAGGAATAACAAACTTCAAATATTCATTGTATCCTTTAAGAGTTCCAAAAGCTCCTCTTCATCACTTTTAAGAGCTTCCATATCCATTAGAAGTTTGAATTTCACCATCACTTCCATATTTCATCAGTTTGTTGCATTTATGGAGGGTCTTGCCACACTTTTCCTTTGGAGGCCAAAGGGAGAAAGAAAGGGTCTAGTTATCATCTCAGTGACTCAAAGGATATTTTAAAAAGTATTTAAAACCTTGCAAACCCTCTATGTATTCTTTTTATTTATAAAATTGATCATACTCAATCGCTAGGGTTTTGCTGCGTTTTGTTGATACGTTTTATCTTCCAATGGTTTCTTTCTTGTTTTGAGAGGAACCCTCCTTTTTTTTGGGTTCATACATCCTTCATTATCCTCATTGTCCTCATTAAACATTCCCTACTATTCCCCTCAATGAAATTCCTTCATCTCACCATTTCCCTTGTCAAACACAGCTTGTTGCTGTGCTTTTGGCACAAGTCTTTATTTTCCCCTTTTCGCCCCTTACTTCTCACTCATTTTGGGAAATTCCACTTGAATTGCGTTTCTAACACCCATCCATACCTCCCGTAATTTTTTAATATTTTTTACTACCCCCATTCCCTCCATTTACTTCCCTTGAGTTGTTGCTCGTTTCACTCTCTTTTGCAGTTCAAATCCCTTTCCTTTCCTTCGTTTGAAAATAGGGTTTATTATTAAAAGCGAAGTTATAAACATGGTGAAGACGTGAAAGGAGAAGGTATCTCTAGATATGAACCAACTCATATGCAAGAGGTCAATGCATTAGAAATTATTAGAAAATAATTTGAGCAGGTAGGCTATGAGAGGTCCCTATAATACTAGTGTATCCCCTTATTATTGTTAGTGTAGCCCTATAATTGTTATTTTTGTACCCCTGTAGCCCCAATATTTTTATTATTGTGCCCTTACATTATTATTGTTAGGTTGGATAGGATTGTATTGTGACCCCATGGACACTTATATATATATATATATGTATGTATGTATGTATGTATGTATGTATATAAAGGAGGTATTGTCATTTGTATCATCCAATAATTGTTCATTTATGTAATGTATATAAGGCTTCCCCATCAAAGTGGATTATTTCTAAGGCATTGATCTCTCTTTTACTCTATTTTTGGAGCTAGTTTCATAACATTTGGTATCAGAGATTTGTATTCTAAGGTTTCTCTCCTCCAAAGAAGTCATCCTGGAATTTTCACTATAATTTTTTTTCTACAAAGTTTCAAAAGATGAAATTGTTATCATGTAAAGTTGAAATCCCAAGGAAATTTGTGGAAAAATTTCATATCTTGGTTCACAATATGCTTAGAGATATGATCTATATAAGTTAGGTTTTTTGGTAGGCTCCCAAATTTCATCTAAAAGAGGTGACCATGGGAAAATCATCATAACTCTCTCTCTGAACATCAGATTGGAATTATATAATATTTGTTCAAAATTATGTAGAGTATTTTTTATTGTGTATTAATTTTAGAGCCTAAGGAGGAAACAATGACACGTGGCATGCCATACAAATTTTCTCTATGGAACCAGTCCATAATTAGGTCATTGTGGGATATTGGGCATAACTTTGACTTGAAGCATGAAAATTAGATCAGACCTGTGGCATTCAAAAAAAGATTTAGAGGGTTACTACTGGACCAAATTTTAGACTTTGAAGATCCGAAATCACATATATAATTCAATTTCAATATCGAATTTCTCAAAGCCAAGAAAAAGCTGTGTATTTGTTTCAAATTGCATAAGAATTGTTTGAAAAATCAATTTGAAGCTATTCCAAGAGCATATTGAAGCATAGATATTAGTATTGGGTTCTCAAATGCCCCCTAAAAATAATTCAAAACCCATTTAGCCCTCAGATCTCTCTACTATGACACATGAAGAGGAAGAATTGCAGTATGAGATATGAAAATTATGGTACCATGTGCAATAAATTTTGATGTTACAAAAAGAAATCAAAGATGACATAGATCGGTTAAAAGAAAAAATGGAGGCTTATATTGAAATTTTTAAAGATCAAATGAAAGCTAATATGGATGATAAAGTAGTGTAATATCACATCGAGCATAAAAAAAAAGTTCACCAACTCTCAAAGGATAACCTAACTTTGGTGCATAATCGAATGAAAAAAATAGGAAGATCAACATCGCAGCAAAATAATTTTTGAAGTAGTCACAGAAACAAGAACTCAACAACTACCAAATCGACCAATTTTAGAGTATCTCAGCAAGTGGAAGAACTTACCCATTGAATATTCCACATGCGAGGATGAATATTCTACACATAATCATCTAGAAGTAATCAAGCGTTGAGGGAAACACTTGGTTAAAGGAGAGGGGCATGTTAGGTCCCTTTAATACTAGTGTATGCCATTATTGTTGTTAGTGTAGCCACCTTATTGTTATTGTTGTACACCTGTAGCCCCCATATTGTTATTATTATGCCCTTACATTATTATTGTTAGGTCAGTTAGGATTATATTATGGCCCCATGGACTCCTATATATATAAAGGAAGTTTTTTCATTTGTATCATCAAAGAATTGTTCATTTATGTAATGTAAACGAGGTTTCCCGTTCGAAGTGGCTTATTTATAAGGCGTTGATCTCTCTTTTCTTCTATTTCTGGAGCTAGTTTTATAACAAGCTACCTGGGTTTTTATATAAAGGTACAAGAGGTAGGCTATCATCATGATTTAACAAGCCTCTTTTCCTTTAAATTCAAGAAGGATGAGGCCATCATAGCAGGGGTGAAATTTCAGGTGTCAGAAGAGGCCATAGCTTTAGCAACTACTATCCCTAATTAAGGTTAAATTTGGTTCAAGGAAATGTATATAGACCTGGAACACTACAAAATGTTCTTAAAACCACGATACAAGGAGTCTTCTTCTCATATTTTTCCTAGCGGGAAATTTTTGGACAAGTAAAACCCTTTGATGAAGATTATTATTAAGTAGTTTAGTTGTGAGGGTAGGTTTAGCAAGCTATATCAGTATAATATCATATTTTTCTGGATTTCACTTCTAATATGCCCCTAAACTTGCCTAATTATATGTTTATAAGTTTGGAGAAGATGACAGAGAAGGTGCAGTATAAAGTAAGAGATCATCAAGAAAGCATATTTCATCACGCTCTCGTCAAAGTAATAATCCTCCACCAGCTGAAAAAGATCAACATGTCATGGGAATATTTCCTGTAGGTTGTTTCTCTCTTACTTGTCTCCAATGAGTCAAGGAGTAAAAGCTTTCCTTCATCATTATTAGGACCATAGGCAACTGAAATATCAAGCATCACATCAGTGAAAAAAACTTAGACTAGAACAAACATTTCAAGGACATAAAATAAAGGTAAGAAGTTGGTATTTGTTCTGAAAGTAGAATATTAGATGCCTAGGTCTAATCTGAAAATTGGATATTAGGAAAAATACTATCTAAGGAGGTTGTTATTGAAGAAGCAGTGAAGACAGAAATAATGACAGAGGAACAACTTTTTAGAATACATGATTCACCATTTCACAATGAAGAAGATGTACCTCCAGAATTTGAGATGGCTGAACTAGGATAAAAACATGGATACAAGGCATCAGATGATATCATCAACGAGAAAGAGGTAAATATTAGATCACTGAAGAATGACCTATCCAAAGCCAATCTCATGGTATCTTTCCTACATGAGGAGAATAGAAAGTTGAGGCAAACCACAATGCAGTAGAGCAAGTCATAAGAAGATCCTTTATCATCAAGCAAAGAAGGTGTTTTGAAAAAAAAAGGATAAAGGTAAAGCCATCATTGATCTAGGAGGATCATATAGGTCCAGGTACAAGTGTCTTAAGTACAAAGGCTCAAAATTCAAAGTGGAAGGAATGTGAAAAAATTAGTGTCAACTTGAAGATATCATATTTCTGATTCCAATAGCGGAGAGGACACTCAATTCCGAGTTCGTATGGAGAAGTTAAAAGCATTCAAAATTCTGGGTTGACTAGATGAGGTGGCGACCTTAAGGAGGCAACATTTTTTCCAAAGTCTGGTGGATGGATTCTGGCCAGCTATAGAGAAAGCAGGGGAGAATGATTCAGAGGGACAAGGTTCAGCACATGGAGATGATGGAGGAGATCCACCTCCTTCTCCTTCCACGAGTGAAATTTATTCCTCTTCTCACCATCATCATAAGAATTTAGGAAATGCATCTAATAAGCCTTTCTTTAAGTTAAATGTCAAATTTGATCTTCCCATGTATAATGGTGAAAGTAGTGAAAAAAATCTTAACAACTAGATTAGGCATATTGAATTATATTGCAGGATTCAACGTATCAAGGAGGATGAGGAAAAAATCTAGTTGATTTCTTCGGCTAAGTGACACTGCTCTTGTCCGGTGGGAGAGAAGATTGCAAGTCAGCCAAAATTTGGGTAACCTTCTCTCCTCATAGTCAAATTTTGTTTTGGAACTGAGAAACCATTTTTACCCTTTAGGATATAAGAAAAAGGAATTAATGGAATTGAAACACCTAAGGCAAGGGAGAGGTCAAAATGTACAAGAATTCACTGAAGAATTTAGAAAAAAAGCATTGAATTTTGTCATTCTATTATATTCACTAGAGATTGTAACTAAGTATATTGGATCTTTGCATAATTACATAAGAAATTCATTGTTGTTGTTTGAGCCTCCTACCATCGATGAGGCTAGTGTGAAGGCCCTGCAGCTAGAAAGTAGGGGAGCACATGATCAAAATGACCACCCAAGAAGAAATGCAACAACCAAGAGAAGGGGGGAAAATCCCTCTTTTCCACATTATGAGAAAGAGGGACATGACAAAGAAATTTTCTGGAAGATGCACCCTGAGTTGAGACCTAAGAGGAATGAAAAAAAGGGGAAGCAGAAGACTGCTACCACAGTGTAGCAAAACCAATATTCTGAATCAGAGGAAGATGAGAAGGTCACATATGATTGATTTGCACAAGCTATAACAATTGAAAAGGGGTCATATTCCAATGATTAACTGAATATTGCAGCCTTTAGAATCAAAAAATGAGGTCCCATAGACTTAGGTTCCGATTTAGGTGATGAAACAAAAATTTCAATGGATATGGTACCAAAGATGAAAAGTACACTCATTGCGGCATGGCTCCAAGAACTTGAGGAGGTCAACCAAAGCATCCAAGTAGAGAATAATAACCTAAGGAGGCCCCTACATGAAGAAAATGAATAAAAAAAAAAGTTACTACACCAGTTTCAATCTAAGGATAAGGCCATGGAAAAATTATGATATAAGCAACCCAAGGTAAAAAGAAACCTTTCAATTTCATGTGTTTTTCATTATGGTGATTTCGATGCTTTTGAAAAACATACTATAGGGATCACATCCAAACTGCTGAAGAAAATTGGGTATGAGGGAAAGTGCCTCATCATAAATGGCTAAGGCATTGTAAACCCCACAAAATTTGAGTAATTTCTGCATCATGAGAGACTCTGATACACCAATACGGAAGTGGGAGAAAGCGTCAACATAGCTAGTGACCAACCAGTGACAGATGATGAAGTCACTTCCTCATAGTCTAATGATAGTGAAGGTTCCATGAGCAATTATCGGAGGAACACCAAGGGAAATCACTCCAAGAAGACCAGAAAACTTTAGAGGAAAAAAAATCTTTGTAGTCACTGCAATAAAGTGGCTCACCAACAAGACACATGTCCAATGATCCATGCCTGGAACACATTGATATAGGAGCTAAAAAAATAAAATGTTCAACAAATGAATCCACCGCATTCATGCTGGTCTGCTTTATTAAGTTGGTATTTTCAAGGTATTATCTTGTTATGGCCACAATTGTAAATCATACATTGAAAGTAAATGTAAACATGATGGTGTGTTTCCCATCACTTCAAAACAGAACGATTATGTTTTGGCCTTTTTCTTATGAGTAGTCGAGGTATTGGTTGTTTTTATGTAATATTGGGCCAATGAGTGTGTGCTATAAAATCTTGGCAAGTGAGGGTTTGTTGAGTCGTGTGTGGTGTGTGCATGGCTACAAACGATGTACCGGACTTATGTGCAGGAGATTGAAAGTGTGGTTTTGAAGGAACAAGCAGTGTGTCGGGTGTGTTAATTATTTTGGTCGTCCAAAAGCTCCACAGTGGGGAGTAATGATTGAGGAGGATCGTACAAGTCCAAGTACAAGTGGCTTAATTACAAAGGCTCAAAATTCAAAGTGGTAAGGATGTGACAAAATTAGTGTCATGTTGAAGATCTCGTCTTTCTCATTCCAACGACGTTGAGGAAACTAAATTCTGAGTCCGTATGGAGAGGTTAGAAGTAGTCAAAGTTCTAGGTTGACTTGATGAGGTGGCATCCTTAAGGAGGCAACATTTTTTCCAAATTCCAGTGGCCATATTTTGGCCAGCTCCTGCTGGAATCCAAGTGCAATTGTGGGACCATAAATTAACTCCTTCGATCAATTTCGAGAAATTTTAAAAAGGCCTATATTGGCTAATGAAATCAAAAATATAAAAAAAATGGTAGGGAAGGCTGTGACACATTCCCCTACCCTAAAAGATCATCAAAAAAAGTAATAAATATGGGGGTGGGTAGTGGTCGTGACCCTGTTGCCCAACCACCTGATAGCATTAATATGGGCGGGGCCAATGGCTATGACCCCGCCGTCCAAACCCACTATTCATACATATGTCCAACATACCAGTGGGAGTTTCTGGACAGGAGGCCCAATGTGGGTTCACCCCACTCCTCCCCATAAAATGTATTCAAAGAAAATGTGACAAGGATTCAAGAAATATGACACCATTTTTGGAGGGGGAGGGGTTTGACCGCCGAACCCCCTTCCCTGAAATCTTGGATCTCAATCATTGGGCCAAGTGAATCTCTTGGGGAGTCCACCCAGCCCAACCCTACTTAACCACTTAGTTGAGAAATTCACTGAGGAATACGAGGAGTGAAACATTTACCGAGATAGTCTAGAACCTTGAGCGATTTGCAAGAGGAGTGTGGAACCATGAAATGAGCTTATTTCCAGACGGCCCAGATTTTTCTAGTGTCAGAATTAGGAAAATTTTATATGTATTCTGCACCTCTTAGTGACATGAATCCAATGGTTTTGTGTGTTTATTCATCTGAGGTCCCCAATTTTCGGCCACTTTTAGCTATGGAGGTATAAGGGTGTAATTTTTCATTGATGCTCATACTTTAATTTTATTTTCCACTTAATGAAAGAGGGCCTCCCCATTGATTGAGCAGGGCCTAGATATGTAGTCCCTCCTGGATGAACTCTGTTATCATGCTCTTGTATTCTTTGCATGATTTTATGTTTTTATTTCTTCTTATGTTCACGCCTTTTAAGTTTCATGGTTAAGATGCAATTTTACATGTAATTATTTTATCCATCTCAAAGGTAAATATTTTGGATCAATCATTGATGTAGATCAATTGGAAGATAAGAATGTTCAAATGCAGCCTAGGAGACCTAAGACAAGGGAAATGGCTATAAAGGAACAAAATTTAGAATATTTGTCTCCTCCTCAAGCCCAAAACACCATAGATGACACCATAACTGCTGAATTTGATAAATACAGGGAATATTGTCTTGGGATAGTAAATGAATATTTAGAGAAGCTATTGGAAAAAGAAAGCAGGGATACCACCATGCAAAAAAATATGGCAAGGCACTACTGTTCTAGGAACATCGTTTGTAAGTATAGAGTCAAAAATATGAAGAAGAAACAAAAAAAAAACCTAAGGATACTCGAAATGAAGAAAATCCTAGACTTATTGGTTGATGCATCACTGGTGGTATGAAGAAAAAATTGAAATCAAAGAAAAATAATTCACAATTTTTAAATTTTGAAGTTTTTGTGCACATAGGAAAAAATTATCTTACAGAGAGTCCAAATCCAAAATTTCAAGCATGGTTGGATATATGATGACATAAGGGTATCAGAAAATCACTTTAGGTTGTTTTTAGAGTCATGAATTTTAAGAAAATTATCAAACATTGCCTTTTTTACACCTTTCTACCATGTTTTCAGAAATTTGTTGCGTTTCTAGATACTTGGTTTCAAAATCGATTTTCGGGGGGGATAAAATAATGATTTTCTTCACCATCCTTAAACAACATTCATAACCTCTTCTATGTGATCGAAATATGAAGCTAAAGTTGTTTCACTTCCGTTAAGGACATTTGCTGCATTTTTGGGAAAGTTGTTGTGTTTCTATGTTTGGAGATTTTTCACTACACGTGCAAGTCAAAAGTAAAAATTAGCTGATGAAAATAGTTGAATCACAAGTTTATTTGATGTTAATAGGATTGTTAGTGATTATCACTGTAATAATATTGTGGTCAATGATTTTAGATATAATATCAACCAGTTAGCTAAAAAAGGGGAAAGTTGTTTGTAACTTCCCTAGGATTTGGAAGTGAGTAATTAGGTTCATGAATTAGTTTCTATGGATCAAGATTCAACCCATTAGAGGTGGAATCTGTTTGTGTTCTATATGTACTTAGAAACAAGTCCAAGAAAAGGTTGGATACTTGAAGTTCACACTTTTTTAGAACTGATGTACTTGACTCTTTGTAGAAAAAATATACAGGCAGTTGCAGCTATTCTTATGGGATTCATGTGTTGTGGTCAGTGGCATTGTTTTCTCCAATGATTCTTATAAATTTTATTATTAAAATTTTCTAGCAGCCACTTACATCTTGCCTTGTGTTAATCTCTTAAGTTTTAAATATATTTCGTTACCCATAATGCTCTATTTGGTTTGAAATTACCATATAAGAGTTTTTATCCTCTAACAAGTGAATTATGGCATGTATTCTCACTAAGTTTCTTTATCTAATTTCCTCATCACCATACTACAATAAAAAATATATTTTGTGCCACATATTTCACCTACCTTGCCTCATTCTATGTCTGTAGCTGATATTTTGGAATACCTGGCCTAGTTCCTAAACTTGGTGCTTCCTTATCAACCAACCCTAATCAAAACCCTATTGAGATGACAACTAGCCTAAAACCCTAATAATCTCCATTCATTTCCATTGGTTGTGATATTTAATTTTGGAGAGCCCTCTTTGATTTTCTAGGGCTAGATACCAAGTCAAAAGTTGTTCCGTTGTTACCTCTTTGGTTTCTTTCATCAAGCTTGGGAAACTAAAGAGCGTTAACACAAGGCATGGAAAAGGTGGAGACAAAAAAATTGCAAATGATGAGAAGATACTTTGACACACTGTAAATGAAGGATTCTAAAAAAATAGATTGATTTTTTACATAATTTATTGGAATAATAACTCAATAAAATATAATTGTGACACACTTGAAGGAATGATAGTGGTTGGAAAAGTTCATAGAAGTTTACCAGGGAGGTTTGATTTCATTATTGTGGCCATAGAGGAGACAAAGGATCTCTCATATTTTATGGATGAGCTTCGTACCTCACTCATTTATTATTATAATAAGTTTAGTATGTCACCAAATCCTTCAATGGAGGATGCTATCAAGACACAAGTCTTAGTTGGTCAAGGTAGAGGTAGAAAAAGATAAAAATCCATAGGTAGAGGAATAAGTCCATATAAAGGTGGAAGAAGCTCCTCAAGCTCAAGTGGAAGATTCAACACTCAATATCCATACCAAAATTGAACCGAGAACCAAACACAAGGTCAAAGGTATGACAAATCTAAAGTCCAATGTCATTATTGCAAGAAATATGGGAATTATTCAAATGAATGGAGAAAGAAACAATATGATATTATTAAACCAAATGCAAATTTTACAAAGGAAATCAAAACCAATACAATATCTTCTTCGCTTACAATTTAGCACAATAGAGGAAGAAAGACATGTGGTTTTTAGACTTAAGTTGTATGCATCACATGACATGGAACATAGAAATGTTTTCTAATTTGGATGAGAGTGAAAAATATGAAGTCACTTTCGGGACTGATAAAAAAGTGTGTGTCATGGGTAAATAAAATGTTAATATTCTAACCAAGAAGGGGGGAAATGTATATTTGAGATGTGTATTTTTTTTTGGACTTCAAACACAATCTGATAAGTACTGGAAAAATTATATAGAAGCGTTATGGTATTTAAAAAAATAGAGGATGCACAATTATAGATGAATTTCCATGTAAACAACTCATTGCAAATGTCAAAATGACAGGTAATAAAATATTTCCCCAAAGGATAAAGCCATATTTTAAGGTAGATGTTGCTTAAGAAAAACTAACAATGAACTGACAAGAAGATGAAAGAAAAATTGTAGCAGTTGCAAAAACAAACTTTCAAACATAAATCAAAGATGAAAATTAGTTATGAAATCTAGTATTTGGGCATCTGAAGTTTGGAGGTATAAAATTAATACATAGGAAATGCATGGTAAAGGGTTTTCCACTTATATATAAACTAGGTTTCTTATGTTGAGGATGTATCTTTAGAAAACAACAAAGAAAATCATTTCCTCTATGAAAGTTAATAAGGGAAAAGGCGCCTTTAGAGGCTATCCATTTAGATTTGTGTGGACCAATGCAGACATGGTCAATTGGCGGAAGTTTTTATTTCTTAATATTCATATTTGAATACACACGAAAAACTTAGGTCTAATTTCCAAGGCATAAAAATGAAGTGTGGAGCACCTTTTTCAATTCAAGTTTATTGTTGAAAAATAAAGTTGGCACAACTTTAAATATTTGAGAACCGATAGAGGTGACAAATATATTTCAAATGAATTCTTATGTTTTCTTAGAGCATGAAATTCACAAAAAAATCACAAGAAGGTAAAAAACTAAACAAAATGGTCTCCTTGAAAGAATAAATAGAACTATTATGGAAATGGAAAGGAGTATGTTAAAAATAAAGAACTTTCCAAATGAATATTGAGTTGAAGCTATAACATATACAACTCATATTATAAATAGATTTTCAATCTAAATTCTAAATAACATGGTTCTAGAATAAGCATGGAGTGAAAGAAAATATATTGTTACTCACATGAGAGTCTTTGGATGTGTGGCTTATTCACATGTCTGAAATGAATTAAGAAACAAATTAGAAAACAAGGAGGAGAAATGCATATTTTTGGGTTATAGTGATGAATCTAATGCATGTAAGATATACAATCTATTAACCAAAAATGTCATAATCAATAAATATGTATAATTCATAGAATAGGAATTGTTATAGCCTAAATATACCTCAGGCTGAGGAAGGCAGAATCTAGGGTAACATCAAACCACACTTAATCTGGTCATTAGCCCTACCAAATCAGGAGAGGGATCTCTCCTAGTCAATCTCAGCAAAAAATGGTCAGTGAGGCTTGAGATGACTTAAATAAAGGCTGATTTTAGGCTAGGTATATATGTAAAATAGTTTGATTTGATTTTGATGGTGTTTGTTGGATCAAAGGAAAGGACAGATTTTGCGTCTAGGAAATGAGGCCTGGTTTTTGCAGAGATCTGAATGGGGCAAGGTAGGAAATTGTTTTGATGCTTCAATTTTCAATGAAATGGATAGCTCAGACCGGTGAGGAGTTGAATAGGGCAAGATACTTTTAGGAATCCTCTTCAAACAGTTGAAAACATAGAAAATTAAACAAACTCTAGCCAGAGCACTGCAAATATAATGAATTCCACCTTTATCCTTGTTTGTTTAACTTAAGAAGAAATAAGAGGGAAAATGATACACATAAAGCACCATTAAAATTACATTAACAGAGAGAAACACATCATCAAAACAAAGAGCCACATGAATCCCAAGGAATGCTGCAAACCCTGGTCTATTCCTTTGCCAAACTGCAGAGATGAATGTACGATGATGCTCAAAGCAATCCCAAGTGTCCAACCATGCAAATGACTGAAACAATACAAGATATAAACAAGCATAACTCATCCCCAGCCTCTAGGGGTCAATTTCACAAGTTTAGGAGCTGTTTCAACAAGATCTAAACCGAGAACTGGAAAATAGGCAGTGGAACATCTTGCCTCTATAAGATAGGAAACTAATTCATTCAGTTCCAATTCACCTTTTGATGGATGAACCTACCTCCATGAGTAAAAATTTTAAAAAATTACATCAAGATCCATCAAAGTACATAAAATTACATCATGATTTTAACATTTGGAAGCAAGAAAGTCAAAATGTCAAAAACTAGGCAAAAAATAGAGTTACTGAGTCCAAAATGAGCAAAAATCCCCAATGCGCCATGCCTGATTTCTCTATGCGTCGCACCAATTTCGAGATGATTGTGAAGGCCTTCCCGGTGTCAAAATTGGCTCCACGTGGGCTTGTTGGAAAGGTTTTCCTATTTTATTTCCAACACAATTGGAATTTTTTAATTTGGTCTTCATTTTCCCGTCCAAAAATGAGTTTTCCCAACACTGCTTCCCGTGTGGCCAAAAAGGGGCAGAAAGGTCATTTTTAGGGTGTTTTTGGCCCTTCTGGAAGCCCAAAACTTGTCAAAATCTCTTGAAAATAGGTAGGCGTGCATAAATTTTCATGAAAAATCCAAAAATGTAAATTTTTCCCTAAGAGGAGCTCCCAATCATAAGCGCACACCAAGTGGCGCAATGTGTAGAGCTGAAAAATCTGTGTTTAGGCTAAAAAAAATAAAATTTGCAAAATGTGTCCCAAATTTCCTGAAATTTGGGTTGAATGTCCTCCATCATGTACTATTCTGGGCCAAGGAAGCCTTGGCCAAAATCTGAAGTCTATCTTTCCTTTTCCGACGCTTTGAGGCCCTCTTCAATTTAGCCTTTAGGATCTTGATTCGTGCCTTGCAAACATGATTTCTTGCCCAATAATGATTCGCCATGTGCCTCAATAGGTTCTTTTCCTTGTTGGCCTTCTCCAACAACTTTTCCAAATGAATATTTACCCTTTCAAGCCAAGTTTCGCAATCAGCCTCAATCTCTTCCTCAATGGATGTCATCTCAGTTTGGCTCCTTTTGGCAGCTTGCTAGTTCTCACGTATATTTTTCAACTCCATGATAGTTTTCTGATCTTCTAACTATTTTTTTCTCTGCTCAAGCTAGTTGATTATCCATTGGGCTCTTTGCAACTTGACGAACAAAGTGTTTATTTCCACCTTCTGCTCCTAAACAATCTCTCTCAGCTTTGAGCTTGGTGACCCCAAATCATCATCAATGAGTATGAAATCTGTATCCTGGCCTCTTGAAGGCCCCTGATCATGTATTGGCCTCTTACCCTTGTCCTGTACCTATACTTCTGATGAAGGAAGTGAGACCCCTTCCACCTCGAGTGGAGATAATACTCGCCTAGCTGCTGCAAACAAACCTCTAGTGCCCCTCTGATAAGTGACAAACACCGGCACACTAGCGGTCTGTGTCTCATGACCTTCATGTGATATGAAGGTTCACTTGCCTCATGAAAAGCCTCCGAAGGTACTTCAGAAGCTGTGAAGAAATCATTAGAAATGAAATCCTCCCATGAAATATCCTGCAAGCCGAGCTGATGCATATCCACAATTTTGATGATTGCAAAGTGATAGATACTTCTATACTGCTGCTCAGGAGTTTTCCTTTGCACGAGGGTGGTCATCTTCTCAATATTCCGGCATATGAAGTAAGGGAGGTTCATCATTCTTGGCCTGGTAAAATGCATCAGCAACCTGATATGATAAGCATAGAGACGTGAAAACGGACCCTCACAACTGAAATATTTGATAATAAGTTTCATCAAAGGAGCATATGAATCTTTTACAAACCGAAAGGGAAAAAATATACTAAGATGTCTCAAAAAACTAGGCTTGATATATGGCTCATAGTGTTCCCTCTCAACCTGCTGCCTTTTGTTACATTGCTCTCCAACATTTGGAATTCCGGTTGCTTGAGAGATAGTTTCAAGTGTTAAAGTGAATGTCACACCTGCAAGAGTGACTTGGCCATTATGTAAATGCAACACAAACAATCGAGCCAGCTCATGATCGTGGTGAACTCTAGCAACCATCTCACAAAATTGATAACAATACTGTTGTTGAAAACATGAAATAGCAAGAGGACAGGCCTACAGCTCAGCCATTGAAGTAAGCTCCTCCCTCACATGTCTACCACTCTTGTGAGGTCTCCTCGGTGCATGTAATTCAGTTGTGGAGTCACTGTCTCGGTCATAAGAGGTATTTGTCTCCATGATTTCCAAAGTCTATATTGTCTTGGATGAATATGAGGAGTTTGGTGTCTTTGGTTTTTGTTTCCAAATGTGTGATAATATGTGAGGGAATATGGAGGGAGAGGGTAAGGGGAATGATGGGATATTTCCAATTGAAATCTATCAATTGAAGATTTTAGGGACAGTCACTAGTTTTTTTGGGATATCATTTGGGATTTGGAAAATTTGTAATTAGGATGGGACAATGGAAATTGGGATAGGGAATGAGTGATTTAGGGATATGAGGGAATAGGGAAAGGGACTGATGGAACAAGAATAATAGTGATGAGGGAATAACAAGGTGGGGAAATGGAAGTGACGGGCACAAAAAAAAATTCTAAACCCTAAAGAAACAATCCTTGAACAAGAAAATAGGGTTTGAATTTTCTTGTATTAAATCCTCATAAACAACACAAGACACATGTTCATTGGCAGTGGATGGGTTACTTGACTTACTTGGACCGAAAGGGACTGAGCAGATTTGAAGTTTGAATGCAATTGGGGTTCAAAACACTTTGCAACCCTACGCATCATGTAGCAAACCCAACGCATCGTGTACCTCCAATGCACCATGCAGGAGTAATTTCAACATAGTGGGGGCCGACCCAATGCATCGCGCCCGTCCAATGCGTCGCGTTGCCCGGCCAATGCGCCGCGTAGCTGATCTTGCACAATTTCACCTTCAAATTGCTTCCTTCACTCCTCACGATTTCTCTTTGGTTCACTCTGTCCTCTCAATGGAATACAAATGAACTCTTGAAACATAAAAATGATTTATATACCAAGGATTTTTAATTCTTCATTTAAAAAAAAACCCACTTTGTAATGTTTCAGATTTTGACACTTTTCAAAACTCTATTTTGCTTCATTTTGACTTTTTGACTAAATGATGTGCTTTCTGTTTGTCCTGTAGGGAATGGATTGGCTGGAGCTTGATAAAGGTGACTAAGGTTTCCAGTGAAAATATTATTACAAGTGAGAAAAGTTAAAATTACAATACATTTATACATAAAAATGAAATACTCTATTTTTCTTCAAAACAGAGTTTCAAAGAAAAATACATTATTAAGCCTATGATGATGAAATTTTTAGTACTGAAACCTTATATCAAACTCCTCATGTGCCTGCTGACCATTATGGGGGATTTTGAAGACATTATTAATGAAACCCTAGACCTAATGACACCAAAACCCTAAAAATAACTCTTTGCAAACTATGAGACAAAAAGTGACTATAAATTATCTTAATGAACAGAAATCATCCAACAAGTAAAGGAAATGAGGAACATGAGCAACAAGCCACTCTTGTTAGATGATCCATGCTCCTAATGGAATGCATTTGACTGAGTGAGACACCTAATATGCAATGCAACAAGAGAAATTTTGATCACTAATGGAGGGATGAAGATAATGACACTAACATTGGCTCCAATGGGGATGGTAGCTCCTTGGAGGTACCAAGAACTATAGATCTCTAGGAAATTAGGCAGTTCCTTTTTCCATTGGGCTATGGATTCAATAACTTCGAAAAACCAAAACAAGACTCTTGACTCATTTTGAGAACTGAAAAATGACTCAAAACTGACTCAATTTTCGAAACCAAAAATGACTAAAAGCCTTGACTCAAACAAACCAAACCAAAACTCAGACCAACCTTCAGTTTTATAGCCTTCACTTAAGGCCCCAAAGTGAAACTATGTTGAAACTAACTAAAACAAAAATGACTCAAGACCTACTTAACTGAAGCAAGTACTTACAAAGCTTTTTGAATGGAAACAAACCATCGAGATTTGAGGGTTTCAAATCATGATGGAAACCAAATACCTACTGATGGAATATGTACAATCATGTGTAGTGAGCCTTCCAATGTAACCAATCCAACAGATGGCTACATACCAAAATTCTGCTCTCACTTTTCTCGAGCAGGTAGAACGATGCACATGTAGGAAACACACAATAACCACTAAAACCAAGGCTTATGATAACGAACCAAGAGACATTTATCTTTTCTGATGCTTGCAAAATAATGTCGAAGGGATCTTGAAAATCCTGAAGCACTAGTTGGTCTTGAGATCTAGCAGCAAAAATACAACTACTCACTTCATTATGATCGGAAAGAACAATTGATTGCCGAGTGATAGGAAGGCACAGAGAGGTATAAGCTTCTACCATCTGAGTGTTAGCTGTAAGTTCCTTGACCATGAGAAATTCTGGCATATTGTCTCTCTCAAGCTCATATTCCTCAATTTCATGGTCTAGGTCATTCTTAAACAAAAAAAAATCTTCAAGATTATCAAACATGACAGCCTTATCATGTTCATGAAAGAAAATATTATCTATTTGCTGATCTATAAAGCTAATTACAAGACCGTCATCATTTTCAAAAGAGGAAGAAGTTTCACCAACACTTTCTTGACCATGTGCGCACTGCAAATATGCTTTAGCTCGGGTTGTAATGTGACCTTTCAGGAGTTGATATATCTCATCTTCAAACAAAGGAGATGATACTTTTTGTTTTCTTTTGCTCAAATAGTGATTTTCTTCATGAAATAACATTTTAAAACATGAAAAACCTGAATGACAGTCCTTAGTTCCCTGATCTTCTAAAATTTGAAAACATTGTTGATCATCTTCATATGACATGGCAATCAAATTATCATTTATCACTAAGTTATTGAAAGAAGATTTTTCACTTACTTGAACAAAGATCTCATCTTTTTTTTCATGAACTGACTAGATTACCTCCTCATGAAGGCTTTGTTCTAATGAAATGAGAACATTTGGATCAATAACTCTGTCTTCTTCATTCTAGATGATCTCAACAACAGAGTTCTCTTTCATGGGATTCAACACAAGGCATTCTTGATCATCACGATCTGAATCTAGATCTGAAATAGTTGACTTGACTTTATCACATTTTGAAATTGAAACTTGACTTTCCTACATGTTGTCTTCTTCTATGGAAAGATCTGAAACAAAACCTTCTCTTTCATCATTTTCCATTGTACTAAGATCTTGATCCTGCTACAAAGTTTCCTGAACATCTTGATGAGTATCTTCTAAGTTCTCTTTATGCTGCTGAAATGGATTTTTGTACAGAGCCTCCATGATCTCATCGTCCATGAAGTCATCATCATCATAAAATTTTTCAATATTTTCAATAAAACTATGAACATGGATACAACAGTTCTAAACTAAAGTTAAGGATGGATAAGATTCTTTATACCTTTCAAAGAACATGGTATGAAAATCCTTTAAACAGTAAATACAAGCAGGCGGCAAGCTTTCATACCAAGATCGGGCTTCACCTTCCAAAGTGGCCATGAATATCTTCATCAAGCAATATTCAGGAAAATAAGCCTTCAACTTGTGAATATGTATGTGAAATCTAACCAGATGTAAAGA
>CM076582.1:1282945445-1283104625 GCA_034641835.2 Pinus albicaulis | reverse complement strand
GCTGCATAGGATGTCTCGGTGGCTAAAGTATACAAAATAAAATCTTTAGAAAAATCTGGGGTATTCAATGCTGGTGCATTAATGATCGCTTGTTTGATTGCCTCAAAGGCTTCTTTCTCTTTATGCCCCCATTTGAATACCGAATTCTTCTTGATCATATTTTGCATAGGTAAAACAATTAAAGAAAAATCAGGAATGAATCTTTTTACAAAATTGATCTGTCCAAGAAATGATTGCATGGATTTTTTGTTATGAGGTAAAGAAATATCAGAAATTTATTTTACTCTATCTGGATCAATGTATATACCATCTTTTGACACAAAAAATCCTAAGAGTTTTCCTTCATCCAAAGCAAAGAAAGATTTCTTTGGATTTAAGGAAATACCAAACCTTCTACATCTTTCAAATATTTGCTTTAGATCATGTAGATGATTGGTTCTCTTTTTTGAAAATAATGTTATGTCATCAAGATAAACAACAACTGACTTATTGATCAGACCTTTAAACGCTATGTCCATGGCTCTTTGGAAAGTTGCTCCTGCATTTATTAGTCCAAAAGGCATTTTTTGATAAGCATAAGTTCCCCATTTTGTTCTGAAAGTTGTTTTCAATCTGTCATATGGATGAACTAAGACTTGATTATAGCCTGAAAATCCATCAAGAAAGGACATAAGTTCAGAACCAGCTACCTTTTGAAGTATCTGCTCCATGGTTGGCAATGGGAAATTGTCTTTTAAACATGCCTTGTTTAAATTTCTGAAATCAATACAGATTCTTATATCACCATTCTTCTTCCTTACATGTACCATATTGGAAACCCAATTGGAGTGCCTGACAGGAAAAATGATTTTGGCTTTTAAAAGTTTATTAAGTTCTGATTTGATTTGTCCTTCGAGATTTGGATGAACCTTCCTTAACTTTTGTTGAACAGGTTTAATATCAGGAAGCATTGGAATTGTGTGTTGAATAACCGAAGTATCATACGTTTTTAAATCATCATAATTCCAAGAAAAATGTTTTTATATTTGTTCAAGAGTTTAATGAAAGCATTCCTTTCCTCTTGTGTTAAATTGAGTCCTAAATTAATGTTTTGAGGTTTAGAATCAGAATCAAGATTTACTAATTCAAACTTCAAAGTGGAACTTTGAAGTTTAGTATTAGTGACTTTCTTGAATCTGTCTTTAATATCATATAAGTCCTCTAATTTAACAACAGATTTTGAAATGGGATTTTCATTACCTTTTGAAGCAATTTGTAAATCATGATCATTCTCATCAATAATTTGCTCATCATATGATTTCTCTGAAGTCATGAAATTTAAAATATCTTGATCATGATAGAAAACTCTCCAATTTGTGACATTATCGGGGACAGATGGGCAAAAAATCAATTCTACAGAAAACCTATCAGGACTGCAATCTTCAGCAGGAAGGAGTTTAGATGCAACATTAGCTAACAAGTCAGCTGATGTATTTTGATTCCTAGGAATAGGAGAAATATTGAATGCTAAAAAATGAGTGGTAAGATCTTGTACTAGGGTTTGATAGTGTTTAAGATGTACTGAAAGGCAATGAATAATATTCCTAACTTGTTTTATGACAATTTCTGAATCACCAAAGACTTTCAAGTATTTAACGTCTAACCCTATAGCTTTATAAAGTTCTTGAACCAAGGCTTCATATTCTGCGGTATTGTTCGTGCACTCAAATTCTAACCTACATGACAGCATGGTTTTCTCTCCATATGGATCAATTAAGAGTCACCTGGTCATTAATTTCATCATTTTTTACTAGTGTTATATCACCATTCTTCTTCCTTATAGGTACCATATTGGAAACCCAATTGGAGTGCCTTACAGGAAAAATGATTTTGGCTTTTAAAAGTTTATTAAGTTCTAATTTGATTTGAATTTTGAGATTTGGATGAATCTTTCTCAACTTCTGTTGAACAGGTTTAATATCAGGAAGCATTGGAATTGTGTGTTGAATAACCGAAGTATCATACGTTTTTAAATCATCATAATTCCAAGAAAAAACATTTTTATATTTGTTCAGAAGTTTAATGAAAGAATTTCTTTCCTCTGGAGTTAAATTGAGTCCTAAATTAACGTTTTGAGGATTAGAGTTAGAGCCAATATTTACTAATTCAAACTTCAAAGTGGAACTTTGAAGTTTAGCATTAGTAACTTTCTTGAATCTGTCTTTAATATCATATAAGTCCTCTAATTTAACAACAGATTTCGGAATGGGATTTTCATTACCTTTTGAGGCAATTTGTAAATCATGATCATCCTCATCAATAATTTGTTCATCATATGATTTCTCTGAAGTCATGAAATTTAAAATATCTTGATCATGATAGAATACTCTCCAATTTGTGACATTATCTGAGACAGATGGGAGAAAAATCAATTCTACAGAAAACCTATCAGGACTGCAATCTTCAGCAGGAAGGAGTTTAGATGAAACATTAGCTAACAAGTCTACTGATGTATTTTGATTCCTAGGAATAGGAGAAATATTGAATGCTAAAAAATGAGTGGTAAGATCTTGCACTAGGGTTTGATAGTGTTTAAGATGTCCTGAAAGGCAATGAATAGTATTCCTAACTTTTTTTATGACAATTTCGGAATCACCAAAGACATTCAAGTATTTAACATCTAACCCTATAGCTTTATAAAGTCCTTGAATCAAGGCTTCATATTCTACAGTATTGTTAGTACACTCAAATTCTAACCTACATGATAGCATGGTTTTCTCTCCATCTCGATCAATTAAGATGCACCCTGCTCCAGCTCCATCACTAGATTTTGATCCATCAAAATATAATGACCAAAATAAAGATTTATATATTGGCTTATCTACAATTACATCAGAAATATTTACAATTCTGGAAGAATCAGATTGTGAAAAATTTTCTATTTGAGAAACAAAAGTATTTACAGAAAAATGTGATTGTGGTGCTTTGAAGTTCCCAAGGAATGACTCAGCAAAATAACGTCCAAGAATATTGTTGTTGAAAGCCACAGGTTCATTAGATTGTTCAAAATCAGTGACAGTGTGCATCATATGTTTTTCTTGTTCAACTTTGATTTGATTTGGTTTCCCTTTGTAAGGAAGCCACATATGTCAATGATCAGTTGCGATATAACCATTAAGTTTTGCAGACCAGTCCCTGCTTAAAACTAATCCATAGAATTCAGGAATATCTGCAATCAAAATATCAATTCTTTGGACAATCCTAGGATCGGAAGCTAGTCTGATAGTAACTGAATTGATTTCTCCTACAACTTGAACTTTAGAGCGATCCAATTGAACAATATGAACTACCGATTTTTGTGGTTCAATATTCAATTTGGCACAAATAGAAGTAGGCATGATATTAGAGGATGCTCCAGAATCGATTAAACAATTATGTAGATTCTTATTGTACATTTCATAAGTCAAAATAAAAGGAGGAGTCTGAGAATTTGATCTTTCTCCAATGAGCACGGTATCAGTAGCATCTACTTTGTCTGGTGGCTTACCAGTTCCTTTTGCTGCTTTTGAAACTACACCACTTGGTAAAGGAGCAATTGGTGTAGCATTTAATTCTTTTAATAGCGACTTTTGCTGGTGTTTTAGTTTGCTGAGTTCATGTAAGGAAATGTTGGCTTTAATCTTTTTCATGTCTTCAACAATGTTATACTCTAGGATCTGACACCACTAAAGTCTTTGTTGTTGATGTAGGAGGATTAGAAGAAGATGTCCGATTTTGAGTAGGTAACGAAGAATTTTTCTTTGCAAGGGATTTGTCTTTGGTACTTGGAGTTGTAATTTTCTTTTTAGGAACTGTTTGTACAGGCTCCGATGTAGATTTACTCCTAGTACTTACAGGCATAGCTTCTTGTTCAACCTCACTATCAGAATTAGGGAGAATAAAATCTCACATTCCATGCAATTCAGCTATTTCTTCATTCTCATCTTCCTCTTCTGATACTAGAGATGTATCTTCTTCTTCTTCTTTTTTTGATTCTGCATTAGAGATTGAATTGGGAGGTTTAGATTCAAGTTTATTTCTTTTGAAATTTCGAAATGGTTTTTTGGTAGAAGTTTCAGCTACTTGTTTTTTATTTCAACCATTTCATTTGACATGGTTTTAATAACTTTCTGTAAACCTTCCATGTCGTATGGGTCTTTGGCCTTTTTATTTGAATCATCTTTGAAGCTGACTTTCTTGGATTTCCTTTCCTCAATAGCATTTTTCTTTTCTAGAGGAATTATTCGTTTCTCTACTGCAATATCCTCTTTCATATTCTCGGATAACGTAGGTTTTGCAGCTCTATCTACAAAAATTTCTATGTTTGACGGTAAAGCGGTTATGTACCATTCACTTCTGACTTGTTCACTAGGCCTTGAATCTGTGTGGATTTTGTTCAAGAGTTTGTTGAATCTAGCGTTGAAATCTTTAATGGGCTCCTTGTGTTCTGTTTTCAAATTTGAGAGATCGTTGATTAAAGTAGCTATTGATCTGTCATCTCCAAATTTGGTTAAAAAATGATCTGCAAAAATGGCCCAACTTGTTATGGATCCTGAAGGTAATGAAAAGTACCAGGATCCTGCTGCCCCTTGAAGAGTATAAGGGAATAGTCTGACTACAACATCTTCTTCTATGAATCCATTCAAATTTACAACCAGCATAAAGTTATTGATGTGTTCTTCAGCTTGAATGTTAAGCTCTAGACTGAACTTTGGAAGCCACTTTCCAGGATTGTCAGGTAAATCATGTAAAGGTGCAGGCATGTTGACAGCCTCGGGAGTAGCCCATGGTCTAGCCATTATTGTGACAACTGTTGGAGAAGTAGTATAAACTGGTGGTGTCTGAACAAAATTTGTTCGAATAGATGATGTTGAGATTGATGGTGATTGAGCAGATGGTGATTGAGTAGATGATATGGAAACAACTGCACTTTTTTGAGTTGGGGTTTTGGAAACAAGTGATTGAATATGAGGTGAAGAACTTATATCACTCACTGATTCCGATTGAGTTTTTCTTGTCCTGACTCTACTAGGTAAAGGGAATTCTTTTGATGAAATCCCAAGTTTTTCACTTTGAAGCCTAGTAAGAGGTTTTGTAGAAACAAATTTTGAACTTAGACTACCTTCAGATATTTCAGACTCTTCTAGAGATAATGAGAATCCTTTCAATTTATGAATTAAATCTTGTACTTCGGGAGACTCAGGATTTTGATTGTCTGATTGTTTTGAGATTTTGGTAGTGGGTGTCTGAATATTCTTCTCAATTCCTTCTATAGGATTTTGTATTTTAGAAGAAATTGAAGAAGTTAATGAGGGTGTTTTGCTCTCAGAATGGCCTGTGGATAAAGATTCACTTGAAATTCATAGCTCATGCCCTCCTTCTAGCGCCAAAAATTTTGAAGCCTAGAAAATCTCTGCTTCAAACATTGTGGAAAACCACCCAGTCAGGACCTTAGGACAGCTCCTTATCCGTTTGGTATGGTGGCTCCGACTGGGTTGAAAGGACCAGTTTCCTTATAACTAATGGGTTGGTGATGGGTTGATTTGAATGAGTGAAAATGGGAATAAATTGACTAAAATAAAACTATCTAATTTAAACTAAATACCGATGAAGAAATTCTAAAAACTAACCTGGTCAATCATATGTGAATACAACTTAGAATTATTCCAATTTAACAATAACCATAAAAATGTATTAAAGTTTAATTGAAATTGTGCAGTAAAAAATAAAGATAACTCTGTTTAAGAAATTAAACAGAGTTATATTAGCATATTGCATTCATCATTGTATATCATCTATATATACTTATGAAAGATAACATTTCAATTATACTCAGAAATGATATATAAAGAAACGTTGTGAAAACCAAATATATATAAATGATAGCAAATTTTAAAGCGAATATCATAAGACAAAAGAAATAAATAGTGAACAGATATAAATAACTTATTCATCTTGAAAGATTTCAAATGAAATCTGATACTGTAATCCAGTAATTCTGATACGAAATAAAATCCAAGGTACAAAAATGCAACAATTAAAGATAATTCTGCATAAAATCACCAGATGTGATCCTTTATAAAATATAAAAGTCAGTGGAGTACAGAAATGTAATCTCCAAGTCAAAAATATAATAATCCAGGACCCTCCTCTAAATGCATGAGAAGGGTTTAAATACTACTTAGCTAAATCTAAAAATAGTTTATTACAAAAATTAAGGATTCGGTTTAAATGACCGTCCTTTTCCTAGGCAAAAATACTGTAAAACTAAAACTAAATCTAAAAATAAAGACTATTTAAGTAACTACTTATGAACTTGATCTTTAAACTTGCAGGCATCTAGCATTGTTTTGAGAAGATGTGGTTGACCGACTTCAGATTTCAATTGTCCTGAAAAGACAGAATCGGCAAGTGTAGGCGCAATCTTCTCAGCAGAATAAATGATGTAGTTAAGCGCACTATGCTGACTGTGTGGTTTCACTAGGTATGTCCAGTAAGAATCCAAGTTTAATCTTGTCAACCCTTGGATTGATTTTTCTTTTTCTTCTGATTTTTATCTCCATTCTATTTGCAATTGATGCGCCTGTGGAAGATATCCCAGAAAATTTTCTGAAATAAAATTTGCTTTGTGCAAATTCTCATTTACACAATCAGTAAGACAACTTGATGTTGTAGCTGACTCCTCTGCTGCTTTCTCTGCTCTTCTGTTTTGTTAGAACGTTCAGAAGTCTCTCTTCCAGATTTTGACTTGGACTTATCTGTACTTGAACTACCGTTAAGACTGATGCTAGGAGTTGGCTCCCTTGCGGGTTCCAAGCGTAGATTTTCCAAAGGAATAGTTGTTAGTCTTCTCTCTCTGTAAAGTTTAAATTCCTAGAATTCCTCTGGAGATAACTGTATTTTACCTGAATGAAAAACTTCTTTAAATGAACCTTTTGTTTGGAACATATCATCAAAAACATCTTGTTCTCCGGAAAACTCCCTTACCTTGATTGCAGTGGTAAAAAATTTAACAACATTATTTGGGTCAAATAACCTTCTCAAAAACTTGAACAGTTGTAAGCATGTAATATTTCTTACCTCTTTGAATGCGTGACCAACATCAAACAGTGAAAATGTTCCACAGGTTATGGGAAATTGTTGCCAAATGCCTTTCTTCTTCTCTTTTAAATCCTTTGTCAAACCTCCTTGACCACAGGTTTGATAAGCAATCTCCTGAGCTACAAGTTTATACGAAACATACAGGGGTAAAACATGGGGGGAAGCATAACTCCCAAAAACCCTAATATAAGTAAACAACTCTTCCCCAAACCATCTAGCAACAGGGAGAATGTCGACTTCTGTTTCTGAAGATAACCTTGGGGCATCCTTATTGTGCAATATTCTGTACAATGACAGCATTATACCATGGAAAATTCTATAAAAATGAGGGACAAACTGAGATTCCCACAGTTCCTTGTGATACACATGAATAGGAAAATGATCGTGGATTGTCCATTGCCAACCCATCAAAGGGAATTTAGAAAAAAAATAGATAGCGTCCATAACATAGGCAGATAAATAGAAAGGAAGATAAATCCACTGAGAAATAGTTCGTTTAGACTAGTAATGAAAAATAGCAGTGGTCAAATTATCAGACAATATTTTGGCCCAGTCTACAATTGTAGCGTTAACAGCAGCATTTAACAAAGGAAGCCATTCAGGCAAGATCATATTTATGTTAGGCTTTCCAAATAGCCTGCATAACATGGTAGCAGCAAAACAATATGGAGAGGTAAGTGAACCAGTACTGTACATACCGTGTTTGTTTTTCTTCAATGGTTCATCTCTCTTGGTCCATTCCTTTGTGCATTCCACCAAATTTGGATGTTCTTTAGAAAAATCCTCCATAAATTGTTTATTATAAGTCGCCTGAGGTTCTGGCAAATGATACATCAGCCTCAAATCTTCCGTAGTGAATGACCCCATGAGCTCTTGATCTGAAGTTTTAAATTGCCTGTCCGAAATATCGGTGCTGTCCAGCACCCATTTCACCATGTTTGTATATGGAATAATTCTTGGTCTTGCCGCTATCCTATGCAGAAATGAACAAGACAGTTCTTTAAGGGATGCCTCAGATGAATTACTCGAGCCTGCAGTACCTGCAACTTCCATCACCCTGGGATTTTCTTCTTCGAGAAAATTATACATTCCTTCCCAGGTGGTGATACCGGCATCCTTATTGCAAGCAGTATCCGCATACAGTGAAGCCATTTATTTGTTTTCAGAATATGAAATCTTCTCTTTCTTACCCATAATGCTCTGTAAACGCTTTGTATAGTCTTCTGCTCCTTCGCGCCTGCGATTTTACGAGTTAAGTGACAGTAATGACGTGAAAAGGGTAATGAGATAGTTTTAAATGCAAACGACGGATGAAATATATTATTCTATCGTAAACAACCTTTCAATCCAAAAAAAATCTTTTTATTGATAATTGACAATCCTTTCATTAATTCAATCATTTAAAGCACATAACGGATATTGATATATGAAAATATTTTTATTGGACAATGAGATTTTTAAGGATTTGCGATATTGCGATCTACGATTTGCTATGCAATATCGCAATATCGCAATATCACAATATCGCATTTTCCTGAAAACGTAACCATCGCAATTTTGCAAATAGCTCAAAAGTGTAAAATTGCAAATAGCGCAAAAGCGCAAAATTGCAAATAGCGCAAAAGCGCAAAATGCAAATAGCGCATGAAAAGTATTCGTTTAACATTTATTTTTTCTGTGCTATGCGATCTGCGACCAATATTTTATTGTATAGGCTTTTTGCGATCACGTTATCACAATATCGCAAAATCGCAGTTTAAAAGATTCAGTTTTTACAAAAGATATCTACCATTTGTGATGGATGCGCTATTTCGCTCAAAGAAAGATTCTATCATAAACTTAAGTGTTTCTTAAGGATTTTCTAAGGAATTTCCCTAAGTTATGATAGAAAGTTTTATTTGAAAAGGGAAACAAATACTATTTAATTTTTTGGATTTCTAACTAAGAGTCCCCACTTAATTAGTATTATTACTAATATGAAATAACAAGGGGGGTTGTTGCTGGCCACAACATGTTCATACATCCGTGATAAAAATGTTAAAAAACACAAAGAAGCCAAGGATAAATGAATAGATGAAGAAGATATTATATTTGTCAGAGCAGAATAAAGTTGGTGAATGGTACTTATATGAAAAACATACTGATATTAGAGTTTTTGTGTCAAATTTGTTACCTTAAAAATTACCCAAACATGTTTCAATGAGGATATTTGCCTTGGAGTATATCAAGCAAATCCTAAACTCTTATTCTATAAATTTCATGGAAGAAAAGAAGAAAACTCAGTTCAAATTAAAAAATCAAATAGGGCCATTCATTTGCAATCATAGGGATGCAGAGAAAGAATCAGCTAAGCAGCTATTGGAATTTAGATTTGAAGAAACTTTCCTTGGAATTATGATCCACAAGGGATGCTAAGAAAACTAAGGGTTAAATGTAATTTAAACCCATTCATTCATGAAACAAAGCTAGAGATAGAAAAATATGTAAATCAGACTGAGTGGACAGAGAACACCTTAATCGATGCTGTGAAGAAAAGTGATACTAGTCACACTTTAGAGATTGCAGATCAACCAGAAAAATCCACCAAGAGAGTAAGAGAAGAAGGTGTCTATGTTGCTGAAACTACAACTGAAAATAAATTCAAGTTAATATACAACAAAATGCCTAAGTTAAATTCAGCAGGAAAAGATAAAGTAAGCATTGATGTGGAAGAAACAGATCTTATAGATACCAACATATATGTTGCCACTGTCATCATCAATAAGCCAATTATTAAGGATAAGAATGAAGAACAAGTTGACAATGAAGATGCACAGTTGATAGAAAGACAGCAGAGTATGGAAGCCTCTTCCTCAAAAGCAGCTGAGGAGAAAGATCTGGACATCAAATAAAAATAAAAACAGATCAAACTAAAGAATGAAGAGATAAAAAAACAATATTTATCCTCAATATCTCAAGCAAACACCATGTGCGCAAAACAGAATTTTGTCTGCATTTGATTATTCAAAAAACAAGCTAATCATGTCAGTATTGTAGCCCATAATCAAATCCCCAAAGACAATGGAAGATTATAACAAGGTTGATTTGGAAGTCCAAACAGAAAATATTCATGCCCTTGATCAGATTGAATTCCATAGATAGACTTTAGAAATTTTGTACTCTATTGTTACAAATAAATCCATGAGTGCTCAAAAACTGCAGAACATCATCTCTAACATGAAATATCAAATGAAAATGGGGAAAGCATCTTTGTATGCTAAAGATCTCAGGATAAAATCCTTGGAAGAGCTAGTTCTGAATGTGGGATATGACCTTGCTAATGTCAAAGAAGTAGAGTTATTAGTGAAGAAGAAAAATGAAGATATTGTAGCTTTGAGGAAACATCTTAAACCTCCTCAAAGTGAACATCTTCAAACCAAGGAAATAATACAAGGACAGAAATAAAAAGATGACATGATGAATTTTATTTTTTAGTTGATAGCCCAAATCAAGGAAATGGAGATTCATATGAACAAGGTTGTCCAGGAAAAAGAAACATGAAAGACACAGGAAGCACCTACAGTTATCCCTATGTCTACAACAGGTGTGCCACCTACTCTAGTTGCAGAGTTGGCACCTAAAGTCCCACTGGCTACTGTAGTGCCAATAACTTCATCCACCACCTCAAATACATAATCATCTACAACAGTAGTGCACCATACAGATGAAACCAACAAAACAGTAAAGGCCATGGAATAAATGTGTTTTAAAACAAATGAAATCAACAGATTAAAAAAGATGGTACAAAATCTTGAGAATTCAAACAAAATTGGCCCAAATAAACGCAAAAACTCATGAGAAAAATACCATCAGATTAAATGAAGAATTGAAGAAATTGTAGAAGGAATTGACCTTGAAGGAATATATTTCATATGTGAAAAAACATTTGTGGAATAAAATCATACAAGCCATCAATGATGTATGGCCCTCCATTCAAGTGATTTTTGAACAAACAAACTTATTAAAAGTAGCATTAGAAGAGATCCAAAAAACTAAAGAGGAATTGGATAACAAACCATAACAAGCTTTAGAAATGATAAAATTCCTCAACAGCAAGAACATGCAAGAGTTGGAAGAACTTGAAATAACTGATAGAGCTGAAACTATTTTGGTTGTCATTGATAACCAAAAAGAACCTAATGAAGCAGTTAGAAGAAAAGTGTGAGAGCATGAAAATTTCCATAACTAGGATTATGGTTAAATTTGAGAACTTAAGGCAAAGGAGTTTGCCTAATATTTTGGTTATCAATGACAAGTTGATGCCTTAGGAAGATTACAACAAAAATATCAGAGAATTTTCCAAGGAACAACTTGAAAAAGCAGGTGGTGGACAAGGTATTCCAATAGGAAAAGTCCTACTTAGAAGTTGTGAGGACTTATTCTATTTACAACATGAAATTAAACACTTATTTTTCATCAAACCAACTTTATCCAGGTACACAGAAGCAGATGAAAATTTCAGAGAGTTGAAGAAAATACAAATTTTAAGTGATGAAGTTTGGCAGTCATCGACATATCTACTGTAAAAGGTAAAAAAGTAGAAAGGCAACAGTAAAAATATTTTTCTGAAATTTGTAGTCAAACAGATTTTTACGACAGTAAATATCTTTTACAGAGCTAAAGAGTATCAGAGGTTAAAGAGAATCAGTGAAAGAGTATCAGTTAAAGTAGATCATATTTCTAAAATAGACTTTAGATATCTAAAGCGAGATAGAAATACAACAAGGTAGCCAGTTGCTTCTTATCCTCAATCAGTTTCTATTTATTTTGGATAGATAGGATAACTTGCTGATTTTTTAAGCAGTTGTCTCTATTATTGTTGTAAAGATATTTTATTTCCCTTAGATAATTCCTAGAAGCACTCTAGCATATTTTGTAAACAATTATGTATAAATACTTCCTCTTTAGAAGAATTATTGTGGAATAAATTGCTAAAGATTTCTTTAGTCATTTTTTTGGACTTGAAGGCTTTTTGTATTCAAATTTTGAGTAGTGGATTGGATCAGATCAACTAGCATCATATTTCAGGATTCATGTAATGAGCTAGTTGGAGTAAATTATTTTCTAAATTTTTCATTGTTATCTTTTTTTGTTACATGGAATCCATAATGTTTTATAAATTTGAATGAATGAATAGGAGGATTACTTCATGATTTTTTAAAAGCACCCTGTCTTAACTATTTGTCACTTCTATGTTTTCATCGGATTTCCATTGTAGGGAACCCTTAACTCCTCCCTCTCTCATTTGACCTCTGCCTTCTACTTCCATTTTCTGGATCAAAGAAGCCTTCATGCTCTTTATCTCGATCATACCATCTCGCAAAACAACTTTCCAAGATATCCAAGGGTTATCTATCTTGCCCTGAAAATTTTTTACTTTTTGACCTTGATCCCAGCTCTAAATTCTTGATTTTGACTCCTTAGCCGAATGGAAAAATAGATTCGCACTATCCATTTCTTTCAATGATTTTTCACACCAAACCAATTGCACAATCATACCTAACCTAACATTTTATAAAAAAAAAAAAAAGTTAAATTTTATAGAGAGAGCCCTCTTTGAACCCTAGGAAGGCTAGATCCTAGAGTTTAAAAGTTGGTCTATGGTTACCTCTAGTTTTTTCAACTAAAAAACCAAAAATCTCACAACTAGAGAATTACTGGAATGATAATGGTGACCATACTGGGGACCTAACCAATCCTTAGTTGTTAAATAAACCTTAAAGGAAATCATTTTTATCATCTTTTTTCCTTTAAGATTGTTTAACTAGTTGTGAGTATAAAAATTTGTAATTCTGGCTTCTAGGAAAGTTTATTATACCAGGTCTAATCTGGACCCTAAACCTGCTGTTATAGTAGACAACCCAGAGGGAATAGGAAAAAATAAAAAATAGAGAGAATATTTAGATGCTAAAGTTTCATTAATAAGAGTCAATTCATTACCCCAAGAATTAGTAAGTTTGCAGGATATAGAGTTTGATTTAGAATTTTAACATTCTTTATTCAAGACCAAATCTGAAATTAATTTAAGTACTGCTTGTTTAGACCCTGTTTTTATTTCGTTTTTGGAACCAAAATAGAAAATAATTGCAGAAAATTCTAAATTAAAGAAATTTAATAATAAAAACAAACTTGATGAGATTAATGCTGTTATTGTTAAAAAAATTGATGAATTAGCTCAATTGTTAGCTTATACATCTAAACCTTCTATTCCCCATTTAGAAACCACTACATCATCTATAGTTTCTACTACCATTCAATTCGCAAGTCCATTTAGTCCTAGATTACCATTACAACCTAGAAATTTATTTCCTTCATCCCCTTCATCCACTTCATCCACTAGCTTCACCACTGCTTTTTCGACTACGTCATTTTCATTTCCTAGTAGTTCCATATATATTCCAGTTTCACTTCCCAGTACCTCAGCTTTACCCTTTAGTTATTCAATTACTTTTTCTATTTCAACACCTTATAATCCAGTTTCATCTGCCACTACTTCTAGTTCAGATCCAAGTACCTCTACTTACCTCCTATCCAAGCTAGAATTCAAGCTGTGGCTACTAGGTATGCTCCCCTTGTTCTTCCAGGACAAATTTATGACATGCCCCAATATTACCAAAGTAAAATACCACAGCTTGATGCTATTACACATTATACTACATAGTAGCACATAAACAAAATGACGAATTTCTTTGAACTCCATGAGATAGATGAATCAGATGTACAAATGAGGTTGTTTTCACAAAATTTAATAAGAGTTTCAAAGAAATGGTTTAAAAGTCTTATTGTAGGTAGTATAGCTGATTTAAATTTTTTTCATAGATTATTTTTAAATAAATGGGAAAAGAAGAAAAACCCTCTACAAACTTTGTCTGAATTTGATGCAACGAAAAGAGCTCCAAATGAATTTGTACAAGACTACTACACTAGATATAACAGTGTTTACAATTCAATTCCTACAAATTTAAAGCCCACTCCTGACTCTGTCTTACTCAAATTGCCAGATGGATTTGACACTGAAATTTCATATTACTTAAGAGAAATAAATTCATAAACATTAGAAAGAATGCAAACAGATGTAGTAAGTGTAGAAGTAAACATTATGGCTAAAAAAGAAAGATTAAGAAATGAGAGGAGAGTGACCATGGATGAATAAGCCTCTAGTTCAGACACAAAAATAGATATGTTAGCTAAAACTTTAGAAAGGATGATGGATAGGTTAGATAACATAGAAATAAGACCTCAATGGGATAATCAACAACAAATTAAAAATCCCAATTTTAGAAAAAACACAAATTCGGGAAAATCAAAAGACTCAGCCCCAAACCAAACAATAAGACCTCCATTTCAGGAGAACTATGTTGAGAGTTATCAAAAGAATGATGATGATGAGTATACCATTAATTTAATGGGAATTTATGATAATAACACTATCATTCTCACTGAGGAAGATCATGAGTTATTTGAACTTCAACAACTCCAATTAGATTTACGGGTATCCTTTGATTACAAACAGGGTTATGAATTTTCCATTAATGAAGTACACAGTCAGTATAACCTAAGAAGTAAGAAAAAAAATGAGTCTTCTACTAAAAAAAATCTCAAACACCAAATAAGAAAATGGTAGAAGCTCCCAAAACAAACGTTTTGCAAATTCTCCCTAGGGAAAATAAGAAAAACTCTGGTTCTTCCCGAAATGTTTCCAGCCCAAAGATTTCACCAAACCCTAATATTGTGGACATAACTGATGAAGTTGCTCAAACTGAAAAAGATTCACAAAATCTACTGCTCCTAAAGCATATAATTATGATAAAACAACAAGCTTAGAAATTGAAATGCTCAATACTAATCCTAAATTAGCAGATCCAAAAGCTACCACTGCAAAAAAAACTTTTGACATCTCCAAATCTGAACAAACATCTAGTGCTTCACAAACCACTCCTAATAAAATAAAAAGTAGTAAGACTGAAGATACTGAAACTGAAACTGAAAACATAGCTGTAGAAAAACAAGATAGACCAACACAAGCTACAATTACCAAAGAAGAATTGATTCAAATAAGTAAATCCCAAACTTCATTTAACATAAAATCTGAAATTGCTAAGCTAAAAATACCAATTCCTCTGACAAAATTGGTAAAACATGACTTGTATAAATCAACTATAACTGAAACATTAAACATAAATGAAGGAGAAGATTCCATAAATCTGAAAGACAAACAACCAATGTTGGTTTTTGGTCCAGATGTGAATGGAAAGAATTTAGATGGAGTAGTTCCTCCAATTTACATTATTTTAACTATTCATAATCAAATCCTACACAATGAAATGCTAGATTCAGGAGCTTCACATAATTTAATGCCCAAATCTATAATGGAAACTCTGACCTTAGACATCACAAGGCCCTATAAAGATTTATTTTCGTTTGACTCAAGTAAAGTAAAATGCCTAGGTTTAATAAAAGATCTGTGTGTAACTTTAGTTCAATATCCTGGTAAGAGTATATTAATGGACATTGTAGTAGCTAATATCCCACCGAAATATGGAATGTTACTATCTCGATCATGGGGTGCAAAGTTACAGGGATCTCTACAATTGGATATGTCTTATGCTACTATATCAGTTTTTGGTCAACCTAAGAAGTTATATAGGGAAACATTAATGAAATATATGGTAAGTAGAGCTGAAAGTTCAATAAATTACCAAATTTATACCACACCTACTGATCTAGATTCCTTCATCCTATGTAATGATGAAATTGATAATGAAATCAAGACAGAACTAAGAGAAGAAAAGAAAACATTAGACAATGATAATATTTTTCATGAGTCTTCAAGTAATTTGGAATTTGATGGTTTAGTAAATAAATTAGGAGCAGGAGCATGAGAATGGATAACAAATATAGAGAAAATTCATGCAGAAGGCCATGCTTTCAGACTGAATTTCAAATGCACAAATAATATGGCTAAGTACGAAGCCCTCATTCTAGGACTCCAAATAATCAAAAAATTAGGAGGAAAAATAATAGCAATAATGGGAAACTCAAAATTGATTGCTAAACAAATTAAAGGTGATTATTCTATTTACATTCCTAGAATTTGCCGATATAGAGAGACTGTACTATATTTTATTAATGATTTACTCCAACTTAATTTCTCTGCAATACCAAGAAGGTAAAAATTACAAGCACATTCTTCAACAACCTTTGCTAGTACTTGTAATTTACATTTTCAGCCCAATCATATATATACTGCAGAAGTAAAACACAGGCCAATAATTCCAGATAACCTAAAACATTGGCAAATTTTCTCACAGGACCAACAAATTTATCATTTTTTGAATAATGAGGATGAATTTCAAAACTATAAGAGAGGCACTGAATGTACCATAGATCAAGATTTAGATGCTAAAATTGATTTAAATAATGCATATATAAATAAATTAAAGTTTGCTAAACCCACTAGATTTAGTCAATCAGATATAGATAAATTATAGAGAGTAGAAATTGATGAGATAACTGATGAAGAAACTGAAATATTAAATCTCAAAGACAATTTTTTACCAAAAGGTTTAACTCATTTATAAGATCTATTTGACTCCAATGATGTTGCTAGAAAACCGAAAATAGAGCCAGTTAGATCTGATATTGAGGAATGCAATATTGGTAAACAACTAAAACCCAAAATGATAAAAATTTCAAAAGCTTTACCTCAACAAGAAAAGGAAAACTATATTGCTCTTTTCAAGGAATTCCAAGATGTTTTTTCTTGGGGTTATGAGGACCCTTAATCCTATGACAGTAGCACAATTCAACACCAAATTCATGTAAAATAAGATCAAAAATACTTTAGACAAAAGTTAAGAAGAATCAAACTTGTTTTGATGCCCTTAATAGAAAAATAAGTGAAAAGAATGTATGATGGACAGATCATTGCACCAATTAGGTATTCTAATTGGGTTTCTAACCTAGTTCCAACAAGAAAGAAAACAGGAGAGATTAGATTATCTGTCGATTTTAGGAATCTAAACAAAGTATCCTTAAAATATAATTACCCTTTACCAAAAATGGATCACATCTTACAAAGGGTTGTTGGTTCTTCTAGGATTTCACTATTAGACGGTTTTTTAGGATACAACCAGATCTTAGTCCAACCAGAGGATAAACCCAAAATAAATTTTACTACTCCTTGGGGCACTTTTATATATCTAAAAATGCCTTTTGGTTTAATGAATGCAGGGGAAACCTTTCAAAGAACTATAGATATAGCCATTTCAAAGGAAATTAAAGAATTCTTAGTAATTTACTTAGATGACATAATTGTATTTTCTAAAATTGATTATGAACACTTGGATCATCTCAGAAAAATTTATAAACTGCAGAAAGTTTGGCATCTCATTAAATCCTAAGAAAACCTTATTTGGATTAGAAGAAGGCAAGTTACTAGGACACATAATATCAAAAGAAGGAATCAGAATAGATCCTGATAGGATAGATGCAATTCTTAGCCTCAGTCCACCAAGAAACATAAAAGAGTTACAAGAATTTCTGGGTAATATTAAAATTTTAAGAAGATTTATATCCAACTTAGCTGAGATAATCAGATAATTAAATAACATGCTCAAAATAGATTTATTTCTTAAATGGAATATTCAGGCCAAATAATCATTTCAATCCATCAAATAGGCCTTAACCAAAAATCCAGTCCTTATAAGTCCTGATTTGAAAAAAAATTTAATCATTTTCTCATTTTCTTTAGAACACACCATTGCTAGAGTTTTACTATAGAAAAATGACTAGGGTTATGAACATCCCATAGCTTTCTTTAGTAGAACACTTAGAGATGCATCTTTGAAGTATAATATTATGGAGAAACAAGCCTTAACTTTGTTAAAGGCCATTAAAGACTTTAGAGTTTACATTATCTATTCTCACATCATTGCCTATGTCCCTAATGCTGTAGTAAAAGACATTCTTACTCAGGATGGTCCTGACGGAAGAAGAGGTAAGTGGATTGCTACTATCTTAGATTATTACATAAATATAAAACCCACCAAGTTCATAAAATTTCAAGGTTTAGCCAGATTAATGCCCGAATCAAATTGTAATGCCCTAGACATAAATTTTATTGCCCAAGTTGATGATCAGGAAGAGATGGCGACTCCAGAGATTAGTGCAACCTTTTTCGACTCACCATGGTATGCAGATATTATATTTTTATTACTAAACTTACAAGCTCCTCCTGGTTTATCAAGAACAAAAGCAAGATTTCTAAAGCTTAAGGCAGTAATATTTTGTATTTTAGTCAATGTACATTTTTGGAGAGATCATAGTGGGATTTTATTAAATTGTTTGTTAAAATAAGAAGCTAATAAAATACTAGAATAATTTCATGCAGGTGATTGTGGAGAACATATTTACTAGAAGACTACTGCAGACAACATTTTGAGAGCTGGTTTTTACTAGCCTACCTTGTTTGCTGATGTAAAAAGTTATGTGACCTCCAGTCATAAGTGCCAAATATTTGAGGGTAAGAAAAAGTTGTTACCCTTGCCCTTAAAACCCATCTCTACTGAAATTCCATTTCAAAAATGGGGTCTTGGCTTCCTTGGATAAATTCATCCCCCATCATCAGCCCAACATAAGTGGATTCTGATAGCCACTATCTATTTTACTAAGTGGATTGAAGCCATACCCTCGAGGCAAGCCACAGATACTGTCATTATCTCTTTCCTAGAAAGTAACATTCTTTCAAGATTTGGATGTCCCTAAAAGATAATTACTGACAATGCAGCAGCATTAAAATCCAAGAAAATGATTGAATTTTGCCACAAATACAATATTACCCTAGGCCATTCTACTGCATATTACCCTCAGGGTAATGGTCTAGCTAAATCCTCAAACAAGAGCCTTGTAAACATCATCAAAAAGTTACTTGAAGATAATAAAAAGACTTGGAATAAGAATTCAGTCAATGCCTGATGGGCAGATAGACTTACTACGAAAAAATCCATTGGTACCTCCCCTTACCAACTTGTATATGGAATGGATGTTGTTTTTCCATCCTCCTTAGGTGTACCAGTGATGAAGATTATCCAAGAGTTACAATTTGAAACAAATTACATTTAAAGAAGGATTAATCAAACTATTCTCTTGCAACAAACAATTGAAGAAGCTTATATTAAGTCTCAATTCATCCAGGATAAGATCAAGAAATTTTTTAATAAAAAGAGTAAAGAAGATGATTTTTACATTGGAGATAAAGTATTAAAATGGTATTCAAAAAGGGAAGATAAAGGCAAACATGGAAAATTTGATTTTCTATGGAAAGGACCTTATGTCATCTATGGTTACTAAGGTAACAATGCTTTCTACCTAAAAGAAATAGATGGGTTAGAGATATCAAAAGGAACAGTAAATGGCAGAATGTTGAAGCACTACTACTCTCTTGAGTTAACAAATAGTTAGTTTTAATTTATTTTGATCATTGTACATATACATTGAAGATTTTATATTGGATTGGATGTTTTCCTAACAAATTTAAAGCCCGGAGAGAAGGTCCTAAGCTTTGAAAGGTAAAAATTATAAATATGAATAATTGCAGATATTAGAAGACATTTGCAAGATCATCACAGTCAAATTCCAAAGGCTATTGATCTCAAAGTTCTTGACATTTCACCAGGAAATGAAATCCCCAAGTGGAGCCACTGTTAGGGTCCTACAATAATAGGGTTCATAATTTTTGAATTGAATTTTATAGTCTTGTAAATATTTACATACCTTGATTTCTGCAAGTTGTTTTCCCATATTTTGAAAAATGAAAAATAATAAAAAATGAAGAGGATAAAAATTCCTAAAAGAAAGATCAGAGGACTTAGAAAAAGATAGAGCCCAAAAAGAAAAAAGAGATGAAAGTAAGACCTGAAAGTGAGCAAATAAAAATTCCACTACCATTTACTTTTACTGCAAGAATAATGATTATGTGCAGATTATCAGTAAATGCCATATCCATGATTAGTTAAAAAGTTTAATCTTAACTTTTCATGCTTTGAATTTTATGTACTAGATAGAGAATAAAGATATTCCAAACAGTAAAAACTTGACAAAGCAGTAGTTAAGATAGAGAATAAATATGAGCTCGATAATTTAATCTGAGACCTCAGATGAAATAAGAGTAGACTTAGATATTTTTTATGTTTTGAAAGAAAATTGATTTAGGGTTGTAAGTCTAAATGAACCCATCAAAATGAAGAAAAAAATATTAGAAATAAAGATGGTACATAAAAATAAATTGTGCAACCATGTAATAAAGCATCATTGGGAAGAAATCACTAATTTCCCCTCCCCTACAAATATTCAGTATTATAAACTATCAGCCAAAAAGGCTCAGTGCATTCTGTGATTTCTATTGTGACCGGACCCAAGGCTCGATGACTGATTGGTTAAAAATATTAAATTCCTATTTAAAACCCACATTCATCATCATTTATCCTTCATTTCATAATCCTAATCCATTTTCCTAAGTAAAAAACCATTTTCACTTAGTAAAATTAAAACCCTAAATAACTAATTCCTTTCCCTTTCAATAATCATTGATAAACCATCAAAAATACATTTATCCTAAGTTAAAGTGTGAAATAATACAACAAAGACAAAGTATGTTATTTACACTTTATTTTAGAGTTAAACATGTATTCTTCATATCCACTACACTTCATCCTTTATTTCATACTAAATACTAACTATATATATTAATTCCCTGTAAGGTCCCACCTTACCTACCATAATTATTATAGAGAAATATTATATTAAATCAAAATGCGATATTTATTTATTTATTTATTTATTTATTTTCTTATTTTATTTTATTTTATTTTATTTTTATTTATTTATTATTATTATTCTTTATTTTATTATTATTATTCTAATTTTTCTATAGAAGTTATTGGTGTCATTTACACTACACCCTAAATTCTATCAACTTATCTTCAAGGCTACCAAGTTCAAGGTCTATCAAGATCCAAAAAAATACAACCATAATACTTGCTTCTCAAGACTAAAATCACCTTTAAAATATAAATTGTTTAGTTGGATGAATAAATGTCAACCTTTGTGAACCACAATTTACAATAAGCTAATTGTTAACTCCGTTGTAATTAAATGTGTTCAAGAGTGACTAATAACATGCTTATGAATTATTTTCTTAAAACGATAATTTAAATTATATAGAGTTGGCATCCCATAATTAGGAATTTATATGTGAGCTGATATTGCAACAAATTACTTACTGCAATTTTGACTTTTCAGCAAGACCCTTTAACTCAATGAGTTATTACACTAGAAATACCTTGATTGCAAATATTAAATTAACTGAAGCCTTTTGTTTTATGGATGGTTCATAAATGTAATTAGATGCAACCATTGAACATTATGAAAACCAATTTACAAGTATGGAATGTACAACCATTGAGGCATTTTGTCAAACACTTACAACCATTATCTCTTTAAGGTGTTTTCACAACAATTAGCTAACATGAATCCATAGTTACATGACTTCATTTTTTTTTTGTAAGTAGTGTCAATAATTGAACTTAAGATATTAGTAGACTGTCAGTCATATTCATTGTTGAATCTACACCAATGAATATAAATATTTAGAAATTTCAAACATAGCTCAGAATACTGTAAGGTACAGCCATTGAGGAATTTTGACAAATAGTTGGCAGTCATAAAACAAGTTGCCATAAGGTTATTTAAATTTTCAAATTATTAACCATTTATACTTTAAAAACCATTTCCAAGTGGTTAGCCTATATCAGATTCATCACTATAAATTATCAGGCAATTCCAATATAAAAAGAACCAAACAGCAAAACAAAACAACAGGCGGTTCTACATGCAACAGCAAATCTGCAAAACAGAGCAGATTTGGGAATTGATGTCTGAAACCTTGATTTTTGAAATCAAAGTTGGGGTGAAATGGCCCATTGCTACTAATACCCCCTGAAGTGGAGCTGAATCGCAACAGGGACGCCCAGAAATGCGATTCTTTAAAACAACAAAAGTTATAGCCTAAATGTTTCATTTACGACTTTTGTCAAACATATGGAATGAAAACTTACAACTACACCTCTACATGAGGAAAAACAACCCAGAGTTATGCTACTAATATATGCTCATTGAAATCCCACATTTCTAAATCCACCATATGAGTTCTTGAAACAGTTTACCACCCACAAGCTAATTCATTTGACATGAGTGACAAGCTTTTTGCACCAATTGCTACAATTTAACAAACACATGGAAGCCCTGAATGCTACAGCCATTAAGGATTTCTGTCAAAATTCTGATAGTACTATTACAACAACTTGAATAACAAAACATTGAAGAATATGAAACATAAGCCATAACTAAAATTTATCTCCAACTTACCTCAAACATTTGATCTTCCAAACTATACTTTAGTTGCCATTATTTTTGCATTTTCTTTTAAGGGTTGATTATGTAATTCCTCCAAGCATATTTGGGTACATGTCCATTTTCTTACTTCTGATGTTATCTGCAAGTTAGCACTTATTCGTGCATATATATATTTATAACATTACTCATTCACAAATTTTGTCAAACACTTTGCAAACTATCCTAAAACCATTTATAAAACATGCATTTATTAATTACTTGTAACAGAACCATAAATCGTGAAATACTTACCCAAGTCCTTTGGAATTTATTTATTGAAATTACCTTCAACAATATTTGGCTTTCCTTTCTCAAATGCTACAATACCAAGATTAGTACCGTAAACTATACCAATAATAACTCCAATATCTGAGATCTAAACATCCATACATATAGATTGATCTAGTCTTCATTTTTAACCAATCAATAATATTTTAGATAACATAAGCCTAAACCAAAATTAGATGCTTACAACAATTTAAATTTCTACCTTTTATTTTATGCCAAATCTATACTATAATTTTAGGGCAATGGAAATTATACCTGAAGAGATATTCATCTCCAATCGTTGAGAATATGATCCACCTTTGATCCCTTAACCAACTCATTTGAACCATCTGGTTTTCCACCCAACCATATCCAGGGAGAACTCCTCCCCCTAGAACCCCCGAGCTGTAAAAGCTCACAAACAGTACCAAAATACAACAGTAGAGAGAGAGAGATGCAAGGAAAACTAAGGAAAATAGTTTTCACTTCCTATAAATACCACTCATGTTCAACCTCAATAGATACTTAGTAGATTAGTAAGAAATTCAGATTTTTTTTGGAAGTAATTGGATACTCTCCATATCTCTCCCTCTCAAAATATTCCTCAAGTCTCTTCCACTCTTGGCATTACCCCCCTCCTCCCTCAAATGAGAATACATGAGACTCATATTTAGGAGGAGCAACAAATTCTTGTCACAAAGGAGGAGTAATATGCATGCATTGTATTCCTTTTAGAGGAGTGTAACTTATACCATTAAGGAGAGGTATGCATGCCTTATTTAATGACAGTGTAACATATGCATTAAAGTGAGTGTAAGAGGAATATTTTATGACATATATTTAATGAGTGTAAGAGGAATATGCCATTCCTTGATGAGTGCATAAAAGAGAGTGTAACGTAATATTTAGAATAGAGAGAGTTACATAGAGCCATGAGATTCATGAAGGAGAGAGGTGTGAAGTGATTGAGGAGATATAATTTCCTTTTAATAATAATATCATAGTCTCATAAAAGATAATAATAATATTAATAATATTAATAATATTGAGGATTAAGTCGAGATTGAACTATTACAATTGATCAATCATAATTTAAGTGATTTTCCTTCAAGTATACTTGTTTACCCATTGATTGGAGGTGATTTACTATTTTTGGAAATTCATACTTGAAATGGTAGACATGACTTTCTATTTTTAGAATGTCACTCCAAAATTGTTAGGAATTAGATTATTAAGGAAATTCATCTACGAGTTGCCCATGAGTGGTATTTTTCTTCTGGATAATAGGGATTCCGCACCCCTATTGTATGCATCTTTGTGCCTTAGTAGATTGAGGACTCCGCGCCCTGATCTACTCTAAAGATCCAAGATTCCACACCTTGATCTTTTTAAATATTCAGGACTCCGCGCCCCAAACATTTCATTATAGATTCAAGACTCCGCGTCTTTATATTCATGGATTTAGGACTCCGCGTCCTAATCCTTTTATCATATATCCAAGACTCCACGTCTTTATATTTCATGGATTTAGGACTCCGCGCCCTAATTTCCAGGGCTTCTCATCTATTCTGGTTTGAAACTCCGCGTTTCACCTTAAGGTACTGATTGTGAGCTCATACCCATCTGATGGTTCGTTGGTAAGGTCTTCTTCCAAGACCTGCACAAATCACAAACTCATTGATCAAATAAATCAAATGAATTTCATAATTAACTTATTCAAATTTTACCAAATATTGTGCATGACTTCCACAGTCATTTTGGTTTTGGAGAAATGACTTCTGCAGTCATTTATAACTTGAGCATCCCTGTTGGCAATGACCAAGTCCCCTACCACATCATGCTTAGTACGATATTATGCACATATAATCATACAAATCATGTATCATCCATAAATCATAATTAACCATATGTTCCACGTAACCATGATTGTCCATGGATCTGTGTCTCAATTCTAAATCACCATTCACGTCATACACCTATGTCCAAAATAGGATACCAAAAGAGAAAAAATCGCTAATATTCTCTTAACCAAAATCAATCTTTGTGCACGCAACCAGAGATATTATCATAAGCACACAACAACGAAGTGACCCAAACCAGGTCATAGCATATAAGCATGTACATAATTATTTCATACATAATATCAAAATCACCATCTCTAAGTGTCATCAAAGCTATCTCACTAATAAGGGACACTACATACTCCCCCTCTTGGGCTAAACTTGGCCCGAAGTTTTTCCTACAGTCATAAGATACTTAGTTCTTTTAGACTCTCCTATCAATAAGTTGTTAACCTTATGTATTTGATATTTTTTTTTTCATGCCAATCCATAGTTTGGAAGCAACTCCATGAAAACTAAACATACCATTCTTAATCAAGTAGAAAATATATCCACGCCATATTAGACATGTGTTGATATAAAATACCAAATATTTCTATATCAAAACCAGCCATACAATTTATAGTACCATATAAAAATACTATTGTATGTAATTGATATGATATCTACTTAATTTATCTATAATAATTTGATATTCTACATGTTCTTCTTTCTCATAGTCTATATGAATCCCACATGTGTCATCTTCTTGGTTCTGTAGGATGTTGAGCTTTCCAAGCTATAATTAGAACACACATTGGTTGTACACACAACAATGATGGCCCATACCATATCACAATCAAATTGGCATAGAATAATCCACATACAATTGTGAGTGAAATTATGCAACAAAACATGATGTTATATATAAAACCCACTCTTACCCAACAAAACATGACGTTATATATAAAACACACTCTTACATCCGACTTGCTTTATGTCTTTTCAATCCAATTTTCCTCTTTTCATTCCATAAGACATCCTTGCAATCAAAATATCTAGGATTTATCTTTAGTTTTTACCAAAAGTTTACTCTTTAGGAAAAAATACAATTTGAGGTTCAAGGCACCAATTTTTTTTTTTTTTTAAACTAAAAACCTAAGGTTAAATACATTCCTCATTGACCCACTTATGTATTATGGATCATACATTTAGTTTGCATAATCTTCATTATGATTCACTTCTCTAACTTGAGAATCAATTATGAAATGAATCTATTAGAAGATCTTCATCTAAAATCAGATTAATGATATCTTTTTGAAAATGAATTTTAATCAAGAACAAATCTCACAATTATGCAAATATGGTATCTATATTACCGAATCTACCTTGATAACTCTAAGTCAATTTGTTTTCCAACTATGAAATCTCTCATGATTTCTATTTATTAATTAATCAATTCATTTGCTTTCATGTCTTATCCCTTACTATTAATACGTACTCAACAACAAACTATGAAAACCATAAATTTCTCCAAATGTGATGAATCTTGTCAAATTTAAATAAGATTTAGACTATCACAAGGGAATTTCTAGCCTAAAGTTAAACCCTTTTGCTTTAAGGAGAATTACCACCCTCTCAAATTATTACAACATTTTGTAGGACTAATAAATACTCATACAACTATACATCCCAACACAAAATTCCTAAATCAAACAATCTCCCCCATTCCACATATAATACAATCATCATGCAATAATTCGAATCAATCAAAATGTGATCTCACTCTCCTTCAATTTCTCCCTCAAAAAATATCACAAGAACATATTCTTGTAAAACAAGAACTCAACTAAGCTTTTAATTAATCACATGATTTTTTTTTCTCTTTAATTTCAAATAAAACAAGTTCTCACCACATAAAATATTTACCTTCTAAACATGTTATTCTCTTCATAATTTATAAATAATTTGAATTTTGACGCGATCACCTAACTAACAATAGTTTAGAGAAATACATGAGCTCAATCCTCATAATTTCTCTAATTAATTTGGTTAAATAGAATATAACCAATATTCAACTCATAAGATCATTAAAGAGACTATTATGGCTTTCGTAGACCTAATTTTTCTTAAGCCAATAGAAAAGTTATTTCATCAACTTATCACAATAATATTTTTCTACATTTCAAGAATTTGAAAGTCATTTTAGTTCTACCTAAATTCAATACATACAAAAGGATGACAATACTAGAGGATAGATATCTAGTTCACACTTCCATATATCAAGTCAATTATTCCAAACATTCTAAACCACCTAATGGTGTTTAGTATACCAATCTTAGTATCTTCATATGTAATAAAAATAATGGATTTAAAGCTCAAGAAAATTTTTGTTACAAATCTCTATCCATTTAACTTTAATTGCACATAATCATTCCTTAATCATGAATATCAGATTCCATCAAAATATTCTAACTAGAAGAATTACTTAGCTCATAGATATATTTTACTTTGGATTCCACACCCATACCTTACCTCATTACTTATCTCATAGATATATACTAGTATGGATTCCACACCCATACATTTTCTCATAGATATATGCTAGTATGGTTTCCACACCCATATATTTTCTCATAGATATATGCTAGTATGGATTCCACACCCATACATTAGCTCAAGGAAAACATAACATTCAAGTGTTCTTTAAAATGGTTTCCACAACCGATCATGCACCAATCATTTAAGCCTCTTGTTTATTAGGAAGTTCATACCTCAACCTAGTATTTGAGTAATTTAAAGTTATTTGATGCCTAATGTCAACCCAAAATACAAAAAAATCATGTCAAAGAAATCAGAGAAATTTCATTCTTACTCATTAAGAATGTATTCCCAAATCCTATTTTAACACATCTACTTAATACACATACATCACTCTTGAGTTTACATTCACAGTTAAAAGTGACATCTTTCAAGGTAGCTTTTAGTTAAGTTTCCTCTAGTGTAGGTACGAAAAGATTCAAAATTATCATGATGAACTCAATCATCACATTAATGGAATCGCAGCCTTACACTTGTTGCTCATTCCCAAAGCATACGCACCAAGGTCATCACACTATAGTCCAGATTAAGCCAATATTCTTCTCGGTAGATACGATTTCAGCAAGTAAAGATAGCTACTAAGCCCATATCACATTGAAAATGATGCACTAAAAATATATGAAACCATGCATTCACTCCACCTATCTCACTCATTGATTGAAAATCAAGTCATTCACATACTTGGGTTTAACCCCAACTTTCTCAAGCACATCCTTTCCTAGCATGTCTTTAAGCATTTTAACATATTGTTGATAATGTGTCTCAACAAAAATATAAAGGAATATAAGGGAATTTTTTTTTAATTTTATTTCATGAGTCACTAAATGACATAATGATAATAATATCCTCTATGCAACCACTATCCTTCCAAGTCAAGATATACAAGAACTCAACTTGCATGCAAAATCAACATTCATACATCATCAAACTACAAATAAGCATGTTGGCCCATTAGGCCTAGTGTTGTAACTTGGCTCTGATACCATATGTAAGGTCCCACCTTACCTACCATAATTATTATAGAGAAATATTATATTAAATCAAAATGCGATATCTTTTTTTTTTTTCTTATTTTTTTTTTCTAATTTATTTATTTATTATTATTATTCTTTATTTTATTATTATTATTCTTATTTTTATATAGAAGTTATTGGTGTCCTTTACACTACACCCTAAATTCTATCAACTTATCTTCAAAGCTACCAAGTTCAAGGTCTATCAAGATCCAAAAAAATACAACCATAATACTTGCTTCTCAAGACTAAAATCACCTTTAAAATATAAATTGTTTAGTGGGATGAATAAATGTCAACCTTTGTGAACCACAATTTACAATAAGCTAATTGTTAACTCCGTTGTAATTAAATGTGTTCAAAAGTGACTAATAACATGCTTATGAATTATTTTCTTAAAAGGATAATTTAAATTATATAGAGTTGGCATCCCATAATTAGGAATTCATATGTGAGCTGATATTGCAACAAATTACTTACTGCAATTTTGAATTTTCAGCAAGACCCTTTAACTCAATGAGTTATTACACTAGAAATACCTTGATTGCAAATCTTAAATTAACTTAAGCCTTTTGTTTTATGGATGGTTCATAAACGTAATTAGATGCAACCATTGAACATTATGAAAACCAATTTACAAGTATGGAATGTACAGCCATTGAGGGATTTTGTCAAACACTTACAACCATTATCTCTTTAAGGTGTTTTCACAACAATTAGCTAACATGAATCCAAAGTTACATGACTTCTTCTTTTTTTGTAAGTAGTGTCAATAATTGAACTTAAGATATTAGTAGACTATCAGTCATATTCATTGTTGAATCTATACCAATGAATATAAATATTGAGAAATTTCAAACATAGCTCACAATATTGTAAGGTACAGCCATTGAGGAATTTTGACAAATAGTTGGTAGTCATAAAAAAAGTTGCCGTAAGGTTATTTAAATTTTCAAATTATTAACCATTTATACTTTAAAAACAATTTCCAAGTGGTTAGCCTATATCAAATTCATCACTATAAATTATCAGGTAGTTCCAATATAAAAAGAACCAAACATCAAAACAAAACAGCAGGCGGTTCTACATAAAACAACAAATCTGCAAAACAGAGCAGATTTGGGAATTGATGTCCGAAACCTTGATTTTTGAAATCAAAGTTGGGGTGAAATGGTCTATTGGTACGGATACCCCCTGAAGTGGAGCTGAATCGCAACAGGGACGCCCATAAATGCGATTCTTTAAAACAACAAAATTTATAGCCTAAATGTTTCATTTATGACTTTTGTCAAACATATGGAATGAAAACTTACAACTACACCTCTACATGAGGAAAAACAACCCAGAGTTATGCTACTAATATATGCTCATTGAAATCACACATTTCTAAATCCACCATATGAGTTCTTGAAACATTTTACCACCCACAAGCTAATTCATTTGACATGAGTGACAAGATTTTTGCACCAATTGCTACAATTTAGCAAACACATGGAAGCCCTGAATGCTACAGCCATTAAGGCTTTCTGTCAAAATTCTGATAGTACTATTACAACAACTTGAATAAAAAAACATTGAAGAATATGAAACATAAGCCGTAACTAAAATTTATCTCCAACTTACCTCAAACATTTGATCTTCCAAACTATACTTTAGTTGCCATTATTTTTGCATTTTCTTTTAAGGGTTGATTCTGTAATTCCTCCAAGCATATTTGGGTACATGTCCATTTTCTTACTTCTGATGTAAGCTGCAAGTTAGCACTTATTCGTGCATAGATAAATTTATAACATTACTCATTCACAGATTTTGTCAAACACTTTGCAAACTATCCTAAAACCATTTATAAAACATGCATCTATTAATTACTTGAAACAGAGCCATAAATCGTGAAATACTTACCCAAGTCCTTTGGAATTTATTTATTGAAATTACCTTCAACAATATTTGGCTTTCCTTTCTCAAATGCTACAATACCAAGATTAGTGCCATAAACTATACCAATAATAACTCCAATATTGAGATCTAAACATCCATACATATAGATTGATCTAGTATTCATTTTTAACTAATCAATAATATTTTAGATAACATAAGCCTAAACCAAAATTAGATGCTTACAACAATTTAAATTTCTACCTTTTATTTTATGCTAAATCTATACTATAATTTTAGGGCAATGGAAATTATACCTGAAGAGATATTCATCTCCAATCATTGAGAATATGATCCACCTTCAATCCCTTAACCAACTCATTTGAACCATCCGGTTTTCCACCCAACCATATCTAGGGAGAAATCCTCCCCCTAGAACCCCCGAGCTGTAAAAGCTCACAAACAGTACCAAAATACAACAGTAAAGAGAGAGAGATGCAAGGAAAACTAAGGAAAATAGTTTTCACTTCATATAAATACCACTCATGTTCAACCTCAATAGATACTTAGTAGATTAGTAAGAAATTCAGATTTTTTTTGGAAGTAATTGGATACTCTCCATATCTCTCCCTCTCACAATATTCCTCAAGTCTCTTCCACTCTTGGCATTACCCCCCTCCTCCCTCAAATGAGAATACATGAGACTCATATATAGGAGGAGCAACAAATTCTTGTCACAAAGGAGGAGTAATATGCATGCATTGTATTCCTTTTGGAGGAGTGTAACTTATGCCATTAAGGAGAGGTATGCATGCCTTATTTAATGAGAGTGTAACATATGCATTAAAGTGACTGTAAGAGGAATATTTTATGACATATATTTAATGAGTGTAAGAGGAATATGCCATTCCTTGATGAGTGCATAAAAGAGAGTGTAATGTAATATTTAGAATAGAGAGAGTTACATAGAGCCATGAGATTCATGAAGGAGAGAGGTGTGAAGTGATTGAGGAGATATAATTTCCTTTTAATAATAATATCATAGTCTCATAAAAGATAATAATAATATTAATAATATTAATAATATTGAGGATTAAGTCGAGATTGAACTATTACAATTGATTAGTCATAATTTAAGTGATTTTCCTTCAAGTATACTTGTTTACTGATTGATTGGAGGTGATTTACTATTTTTGGAAAGTCATACTTGAAATGGTAGACATGACTTTCTATTTTTAGAAAGTCACTCAAAAATTGTTAGGAATGAGATTATTAAGGAAATTCATCTATGAGTTGCCCATGAGTGGTATTTTTCTTCCGGATAATAGGGATTCCCCACCCCTATTGTATGCATCTTTGTGCCTTAGTAGATTGAGGACTCCGCGCCCTGATCTACTCTAAAGATCCAAGATTCCACACCTTGATATTTTTAAATATTATGGACTCCGCGCCCCAAAAATTTCATTATAGATTCAAGACTCTGCGTCTTTATATTTCATGGATTTAGGACTCCGCGTCCTAATCCTTTTATCATATATCCAAGACTACACGTCTTTATATTTCATGGATTTAGGACTCCGCACCCTAATTTCCATGGCTTATCATCTATTCTACTTTGAAACTCCGCGTTTCACCTTAAGGTACTGATTGTGAGCTTATACCCATCTGATGGTTCGTTGGTAAGGCCTTCTTCCAAGACCTGAAAACATCACAATCTCAATGATCAAATCAATCAATTGAATTTCATAATTAACTTATTCAAATTTTACCAAATATTGTGCATGACTTCCACAGTCATTTTGGTTTTGGAGAAATTACTTCCGCAGTCATTTATAACTTGAGCATCCCTGTTGGAAATGACCAATTCCCCTGCCACATCATGCTTAGTACGAGATTATGCACATATAATCATACAAATCATGTATCATCCATAAATCATAATTAACCATATGTTCCACATAACCATGATCGTCCATGGATCTGTGTCTCAATTCTAAATCACCATTCACGTCATACACCTATGTCCAAAATAGGATACCAAAAGAGAAAACATCGCTAATATTCTCTTAACCAAAATCAATCCTTGTGCATGCAACCAGAGATATTATCATAAGCACACAACAACCAAGTGACCCAAACCAGGTCATAGCATATAAGCATGTACATAAGTCTTTCATACATAATATCAAAATCACCATCTCTAATTGTCATCAAAGCTATCTCACTAATAAGGGACACTACATTCCCTAAGTTACACCCACCCATATATTATTAAATCCCTTTATTTTAATAAATCCACAAAAAACACTGTATTTTAAGTTTTAAACCAATGTTTAATAACCCATGTGGGCAATATTAAAACCCCACCATATTCCATTGGTTTAACATATCTAGATATATAAATATATCGCCCCCTATAGTTTTTAATAACTATTAAAAGTTAAGAAATATATATAATGAAACATTTGCACCCATATGTATAATTAAAACATTGGTAAATGTTTTAGATAACACCTAAAACCTTACCTCTCCACATATCATTTAAATCTAAGGTTTTAAACTTATTAAAACATCTATTTCTAAAGTTTTAAAACCTGTCCCTATCACTTATATTAGACTTGGGCCCCACTCATCAATCCCGACGCAGCTTTCATATCAAATCTGGACCATTCGCAATAAAATCCCAAGATCTGACAGTTGAAACCAAATATCGCAAATAAACTTGCCCATACTTCGCCATTTCATTTCTATGCAAAATGGTTGGTATTTAGATTTCCTCTCTCCTCCACGTGCTCGATTCTCATTGGATCACATGGGTTCTCTCCAAAACTACTTACCACTGAAATGACATGCGATAACCACTCTGGTTTTAAACCCTTTGAAGCTCGAAACCACCCTTCCCGCGTGACTTGACCTTCATTAATTGCTAGTGTTGTTTTCCCTAATATGAACAATAAACATTGAAAATGAATTTTATTTTCTCTCCCACTGCGCGTAAACTCTGTATAAAGCCCCCCCGACTATAAAAAACAGTGCTTTACACCATTTTCAAGCCAAGAGCCTAAAAATTTAAACCTACAACCATTGAAGATTGTTGAGGAACTCAGATATTGTTCCAAAAGGTCAGAAGAAATCCATTTGACCCGTTAAAAACCTTAGAAACCTCCTTGAAACCTTATACCTGCATATAATAGGTATTTCTCTAAAATTTAGACCTATTTCAAATTTTAAAAGACCTTTAAAAGGATAATTTTAGTTAGAACTTAAAAACCAACCATTAAACCCTATCAAAAAGCACAAAAAAAAGGCTAAACCCTGTTAAATTTTTTGCAAAACAACTTTTCTTATTGCGCATTATTTTAAAGAGAAATTGTGAGTTTTTATAGTTTTATAAACTATTTAAACTGAAAAATTAGCAAAAAATCCTCTGAACGTATCCTAAAGCCTCTGTGCCCAATATTTAAGTGATTTTTAGCCTAATTTCTCAGTGAAAAAGCCCAAGAAACCCTTGTTTCTTGTGTCTAAACCAGTAAAAAGATTATAAATCCTAATAAGAATCCAAAATTGACAAGAAAAACCCAAAAGAAGCCCATATTTTGACCATCTTCATCTAAGAAACCTCTGCTAAAATAAAAATACGTCTGCAAACTATCTAAACTTGCAAAAGTAGCCAAAATGGCTAAAAATCATAGCTCTAGCAATCCTAAAGGTTACAAAGTGCTTAAATCAACTCCAACTATGAATTTTAAGACTGTTATTGTTGTAAATTCTTTGCAACCCCCTGTCATAGACATTGAGCACATTCCTTTAGCTGATACTGATTACAAGATAGCAAACCCAATTGTTGAGTTTAATCTGCTATATATTCATAGCTGGAGCTATGTGAAGTCCTTATATAATCAAGAAGAAGTCCATATTTGGGAATCCCATTTACCCAAATATGTTGTTCCATTAAATCATCCATGCCAAGAAGTCATTAGGTTATGTCAACAATACTATGTTCCTGAACAAAGAGCCATAGAAAATTTCAACAAAGAAGTCCTTCTCACTATCACTGTTGAATCCATTAACCAAATGCTACAAGTACAACATAATTCTCAAGCATTCCCTTTATCTATAGAGGCCCTCACCAATTTATATATTGGCATTTATTTTCTCAAGAGATTCATGATTTTACATACATTTATGCCATTGGATGTAGAAATTCCTCAAATAAATCACCCATATTCCACTTCCAGATTCCCAGAATGTTCAAGACATGCGATTTCTATGTTTTCATTCATCCTAGGGTATTTCACTAATGAACACACAGATGAATCCATCTTGGGTTTCTTATCCACTTTTACCCTAGGACAACCCCCATCTATAATCTTTAATTATCCTGGTTTCATGGCAGACAATATTCATCATCAATTGACCAATTTTCCAATTGAAGGAGTGTTCAGATACACATCCTTCCTCTTCCACATGTTTTTATATTTTCAATCAGATAAGTTTCTTGTTACTCTTCAAAAGCTTGACATAGAGGGAAATCCTCTTTCTGTCATTTTCTGGATTACTTTTCTCAGGAAAGTGTGTGCAGATTTCATTTATGCAGAATTTTCATAATTGTTCATACATCCTGTGATCAAAATGTTAACAAAAATAGAGTAGCCAAGGATAAATGAATAAATGAAGAATATATTATAGTTTTCATAGTAGAATAAAGTTGGTTAGTTGTACTTATATGAAAAACATTTTGGTATTAGAGTTTTTGGGTAAAATTTGTTACCTTACAAATTACCTAGACATGTTTCAATGAGGATCTTTGCCTTGGATTATATCAGGAAAATCCTAAACTCTGATTCTATAAATTTCATGGCATCAAAGAAGAAAACTCAATTCAAATTAAAGAATCAGATAGGGCCATTCATCTTCAATCATATGGATGCAGAGAAAGAAGCAGCTAAGCAACTATTGGAATTCATATTTAAAGAAATATTTCCTTGGAATTATGATCCACAAGGGATCCTAACCAAAATAAGGGTTAAATGTAAGTTAACTCCCTTAATTCATGAAACAAAGCCAAAGATAAAAAAATTTGAAAATTATACTAACTGGATAGAGAATACCTTAATAGATGCAGTGAAGAAAAGTGAACTAGTCACACTTTAGAGACTACAGATCAGCTAGAAAAATCCACCAAGAGAGTAAGGGAAGATACAAGGGGAGGTGCCTGTGTTGTTGAAACTACAACTGAAACTAAATTCAACTTAATATACAATAAAAGGCCTAAGTTAAATTCAGCAGGAAAAGATAAAGTAAACATTGATGTGGAAGAAACAGATCTTATAGATACCAACACAAATTTTTCCACTATCATCATCAATGAGCCAATTACTAAGAATCAGAATGAAGAAAAAGTTGACAATGAAGATGCACAATTGATAGGAAGACAAAAAAGTATGGAAGTCTCTTCCTCACAGGTAGTTGAGGAGAAATATCTGGACATCAAAGAAAAATACAAACAGATCAAACTAAATTATGAAGAGATGAAAAAAAATAGTTATTGTCAATATCTCAAGAAAACACCAAGTGTGCAAAACAGACTTATGTCTGCATTTGATTATTCAAACAGTAAGATAATCATGTCAGTATTGCAGCCTAGGATCAAATACACAAACACAATGGCAGATTATAAGAAGGTTGATTTGGAAGTCCATACAGAAAAGATTCATGCCCTTGATCAGATTGAATTCCATAGACAGACTTCATAAATGTTGTACGCTACTGTTACAACTAAAGCCATGAGTGCTCAAAAACTCCATAACACCATCTCTAACATGAAATACTAGATGAAATTGGACAAAGAATATTTGTATGCTAAATATATCATGATAAAATCATTGGAAGAACTAGTTTTGCAAGTGGGATATGACCCTGCTAATGTCAAAGCAGTAGAGTTATTATTGAAGAATAAAAATAAATATATTGTAGCTTTGAGGAAACAACTTAAAATTCCTCAAAGTGAACATCCTCAAACCAAGGAAATAATAAAAGGACAGAAAGAAAAATATGACATGATGAATTTGATTTTTCAGTTGACAACCCAAATCAAGGAAATGAAGATTCAGGTGGACAAGCTTGTCTATGAAAAAGAAACACCAAAGACACAGTAAGAACCTAAAATCATCCCTATGGCTACTACAGATGTGCCATCTACTCTAGCTATATATTTGGCACCAAAAGTCTCACTGGCTACTACAGTGCCAGTAACTTCATCCACCACTTGAGCTATAGAATCATCTACAACAACAGTGCACCATACAGATGAAGCCAGCAAACTAGTAAATGCGATGGAAGAAATGTCTCTTAAGACAAATGAAATCAACACATTAAAGTAGGTGGTAGAAAATCTTTAGAATTCAAACAAATTGGCCCAAATAAATGCAAAAACTCATGAGAAAAAGCCCATCAGATTAAATGAAGAATTGAAGAAATTGCAGAAGGAACTGACCTTTAAGGAACAAATTTCCTATGTGAAAATTCATTTGTGGAACAAAATCATACAAGCCATCAATGATGTATGGCCGTTCATTCAAGTGATTTTTGAACAAAGAGACTTATTAAAAGCAGCATTAGAAGAGATCCAAAAAACTAAAGAGGAATTGGATAACAAACTAGAACAAGCTTTATAACTGATAAAATTCCTCAACAGCAAGAACAGGAAAGAGTTGTAAGAACTTGAAATAACTAATAGAATTGAGATTATCCTTGAGATAAAGAGGGTTATAACCAAAAAGAACCTCATGAAGCAGTTAGAAGAAAAGTGTGATAACATGAACATTTCCATAACTAGGTTTATGGTTAAATTTGAGAACTTGAGGCAAAGGAGTTTGCCTAATATTTTGGTTATCAATGACAAGTTGATGCCTCAGGAATATTATAACAAAAAAATTAGAGAATATGCGAAGGAAAAAGTTGAAAAAGTAGGTGGTGGACAAGGCATTCCAACAGGCAAAGTCCGACTTAGATGTTTTGAGGACATATTCTATTTACAGCATGAAATTAAACACCTATTTTCCATCAAACCAACTTTCTCCAAGTACACAGAAGCCATTGAAAATTTCATAAAGTTGAAGGAAAAAAAAATTCCAAGTGATGAATTTTGGCAGTCATTAACAGATTTATTGTAAAATATCAAAAAGAAAAAAGGTAACAGTAAAAATAGTTTGCTGAAATTTGCAATCAAACAGATTTTTACAAAAGTAAATATATTTTACAGAGTTAAAGAGTATCAAAGGTTAAAGAAAATCAGTGAAAGAGTATCAGTTAAAGTATATTAGATTTCTAAAATGGACTTGAAATATCTAAAGCCATCTAGAAAGACAAGAAGGCAGCCATTTGCTTCTTATCCTCAGTCAATTTCTATTTCTTTTGGATAGATAGGACAGCCTGCTGATTTGTTAAGCAACTATCTCTATTATTGTTGTAAAGATATTTTATTTCCCTCAAATAATTCCCAGAATCATTCTAGGATATTTTGTAAACAATTATGTATAAATACTTCATCTTTAGAAGTATTATTGTGGAATACATTGTTCAAGATTTCTATAGTCATGTTTGTGGAATTGTACGCTTTTTGTGTTCAAATTTCGAGGAGCAGACTGGATCATATCAACTAGCATCATATTTCAGGATTCATGTGATGAGCTATTTGGAGTGAAGTATTTTATAAATTTGTCATTGTTATCTTTCTTTGTTACATGCAATCCATAATGTTTTCTAAATTTGAATGAATGAATAGGAGGATTACTTCATGATTTGTTAAAAGCACCCTGTCTTAACTGTTTGTCATTTCTATGTTTTCATCTGATTTCTAGTGTAGGGAACCCTTAATTTCTCCCTCTCTCATTTGACTTCTGCCTACTACTTCCCTTTTCTGGATCAAAGAACCCTTCATTGTTCTTTATCTCGATCATGCCATCTCACAAAACAACTTTCCAAGATCTCCAAGGGTGCCCTAAAAAAATTTGAATTTTTGACCTTGATCCCAGCTCTGTATGCTTGATTTTGACTCCTTAGCCCAATCGAAAAATAGATTTCCCACTATCCATCTCTTTCAGTGAATTTTCCCACCAAACCAGTTGAAACAAAACCAATTGCAAAATCATAACTAACCTAACAGTTTATAAAACAAGAAAAGTTAAATTTTATAGAGAGAGCCCTCTCTAAACCCTAGGAAGGCTAGATCCTAGAGTTTAAAAGTTGGTTTGTGGATACCTCTAGTTTTCTCAACTAAAAAACCAAAAATATCACAACTAGAGAATTACTGGAGTGGTAACAGTCCCAACTACTCCATGACTGGAAAGAGAATCTAGTTATGAGAAGATCCTAAATCAAGCATAGAATTATGTAGCAGGAGTTCATGCACTACTAAAGTCACATAAAAAGGTGGTGTGGAAGGGTCTTGTTCTTCTACATGGGGTCCAAAAAATACCATGGGTGTTTCTTCTTGAAGATTCAAATTGTCAGACAGGGGAAATGTGGTGGGAAGACACATGAAATGAGACACTTGAGCGTTATAATTAGGTTGTTTTCACAATTCGGTCAATGTATAGGGATATTTACTTTATCATGTTCTTTTTGGAGATTGAAGGTTACTGGATTCTTCTTAGTAGAAATGGGCTTAACAGGTTCAATTTTTCCATCTCCAAGGAGCTTGGATGGAGAAGGAGATTTTTCTACTCTGGAGACTTCGAGCTTATGAAGGCGAGGGCTGAGGGGTCTACTCTCCTTGGGTGACATTTGATCTGCAGGTTTCTTCCCTTTCTCACCCTCATTGAAATATTCGTGAGAAGTCAGGTCTTTATTTTGGTCTTGCATTATAGATCTCTTCCTAGATTACTTGAGATCATATTTCATGTGTAATTTTTCCTGCATAAATTCAACAAACTTCCTACAACAAGTATTAACTTCACCACCATCTAGAGGATCATCCATATCTTTTTCCCCTTCTTGTTGCAACGCAACTTCATCTTCCTCATCAGAGTAAGAGGATAACTGGCTCTCTTGTTCTACTAAGACTTCTCCAAATTGTCCTTCTAAGTCTTCTTGTAGGTACAATGGGGGTTGAATATGATCTTCTTTCTCCTTTCTTTATCTCTCTAATAATTTGAGCGGACGTTTCTGATACTAATGGTTTAAAACTCGATTTGGAACCAACTGATTTTCATGAGGAGGAGGATTCTTAATTTCTAGTTCAAGATTTACCAACTTATTAGACAGATTTATGATCAAATAATTCATCTCCTCCTTTTTTGGTTATTTAGTTTCCCTATCCTCATTTGATGAGCTAGCATCTTCCTTTCCCCTCCTCCTTTCCCCATGATCTGTTCTCACTCTTAGCTTCCTAGAAGAGGAAAATTTACGCTTGAATTTTAGGGCATCTACTTGAATTTTTTCCATGGTCCTAGAATTCCTTTCTCTCAATGTGAATCCACACTCTGGTTCGGAAGTCCTAGAAGAAACCACTTTAGCACCTTCTTGAGGAGGTTTGATCTCCGGGGGGAGGTTCTTGTACAACTTGTCAAATTTTTTAATAAAATCTGTGATGTCCTCGTTATGCCTCTTCCTCATGGTGTTAAAATCCATGAGAATAAACCCATGATCACTCTTTTGTCCCCACTTTTGTGTAATATAATTCCCCATTTCTTCCCAAGTGGTGATGGAAGCATTGGGTAAATGATAAATCCATGATCCCTATTTTCTCCCCACTTCTGTGTAAAATAATTTTCCATTTCTTCCCAAGTGGTGATGGAAGCATTGGGTAAATTTTTGAACCATTTTTGGGCCTTGCCATATAAATATTGGATGAAGAGCCTCTACATCATGTGTTAAAAATTCAAATTCTTGAAGAAAGCACAAAAATTTTCTATGTGTCTCTTTGCTGAAATGTTATCTCCACCCATGAACCTCTATAAAAGCTTCAAACAGTTTTATGTCATATCATTCAAGAGATGTTTCAAATCCAAAAATGTATATTTGTTTAAAATAAAACCAGGGAAAACCATGCTCTACAGGAGAGGAGGAGGTAGGCTCACTATGTGGGATTACAAAGGAGTTACCTGAGGAGTAACAAGAAATAATTGATATGGAGGCTATTAAAAAGGATGTCTTTTAAGTTCTTTAGTTTTTGGTGACAGATGTAATTAAAAATATGGTGTACCAACAAACTCTTCTCTACAAGCATGAAATATCCCTCTACAGGATACTCTAATATCCAACAGAAAATGTCTCGATAATTTATGAATTCTCTCTATGAGTTGGATGAGGATGCTTCAAGAGAAAAATGAGGTGGATCTAACTTATTTGGGGTCTTTTATTTCCAGACCCTTTTTAAAATGATCTTCTCTACGTCACATACGGAAGGTGTTCTTTTCTATGAAGCGTCTGACTGGTTGTGTGGCCTTCTGAAAGCCACGATTTCTTGGATCAAAGGTTAGATAGTTGAGTTGCGAAGGTGGCAAATGCACAACCCATAACACTTCATGACCACCTGACTAAAGGGTGTATATTTTTCGTATCCTAGGGGAAATTCTTATTATTCGTTCCCCAACAATGGCACCAGAAGATGTTGTCAATGCTAGAGACAGTCTTTGGGTTGATTAGGAGACCAATGCCTAGGCCATATGAATGGAGTGTAATAGTATGTGCAAAATGAAAAAAATCTAAATATCGATGGTTCTTATTCAGAGTGTTGGTTCATAACCTTCCGTAATGAAACACATGGAGTAATGATATGTCCATGAATCACAATACAAGAAACAATGCTCATATAACAGTCAATCGAGGCTGCTCACATCCATGCACGTATACATTTAGTGATAACACAACAAAATAAAACACAAAGAGAAGAGGATTCGACCAACGAGGCTTAAGTCAAATAAGAATATGACAGGCCAAAAAATAGAGCGAAAATATGAATAAGAGGGAAGGCAGAATGGAGAGAATTATGGAGTGCTTTTAATTAATTATATCCTATAGGATTCATAGAGAATTTTATCATTTTAGACTCAAACGAATTAATAAATACAACAAAACAATTCCAACTGCTACAATTACATACTATCTTTGAAGCATAAAATTAAATAATTCACATGACATAAGAGAAGATACATATTACATGAACAAATGTATTGGAATCACCATGGTTGTATATTAAATGATTCTAGAAGAGATACATCAATTCACAAAATACCATGGTTCTTCTTAGGAGATAAACAAGGCTACTTGCACAAAAATTATGAACCTGTGTTCATTCTCACACTCTTCTTCATACAGGCACTTAGAGAGGGCTTGTTATCAAAACATTTTTCTTGATTTTGTTCATTGCATACATCATTACCAAAAATGGGTGTCCTTCATAGCATAGTTGGATAGATGAAATTTAAACCATGTAACAGTAAACTAAAAATTACATAAAGAAACGATAAAAAGTAAATAATAAAAAATGCCTCATACGCACAATACAAAAACTTTCACTTCTGATGAGGCACCTACGAAGACTGTGAGGCTCATGTTGATGGTAGGATAACCTGAACTGTAAGCGGGGAGAGGAAGTATTCACATTTCTTCCTTCTGGCTTAAGTGGTTTTCACCTAGGTTCAGAGTAATTGTGCAACCAACAACCCCTCCAACAACTGGCCCTTTAGAAAATGATCTACTTCAACAGACCAATGTCTCACTCGAAGCAGTATGGGGGGGGTACTCGAACCAGGTTTACACACCCTAAGGGAGTGTTTTATGTGTGTTTTACCCTTACATAATTCTTATCTGTCTGTGCGGAACTTCCCAAGAAACCAGGTCTAAGCACAGATAACGCCCTTAACAAATATACATTAACATATAGGTGTAACGGATTATATTTCAATCATATATTAACCCTTTCTCATTCACACATCATCAAAAAATTAACCCTTACTTCAATATAAACTTGTGTATCAAGGGGGGAGAAAGGAATATAGACATTTTGCAGAATTTGTGCAGAAATAGACATCAGTAACGGGCTACCTGACAAGATAAATCTCAAAATTGGGGACTTCCATTGGACCCAAACCTTGGACTATGAGAACACCACCTTCAATTGTTTTCACTACCATCAGATGGGGCATCTCCAAAACTCATGTGCCATGTTCCTCGACAAGACGAAGAATAGAAAAGGTAAATCCAAATCGAAGAGCTGGAAGCCATGTGATCCACCACCCATGGATGACATAGATTCATTCAGCTCGGATGAGGAGGAAAAATATGTGAATGAAGAAAACGTTGAGCAGGTGAAGGACTCCCCCTCGGCTGGCCCTACGAATCCTTTGGCACCGCAGATATCACAAAAATGCACGCATGCACCCTCTTCCTCTGATTCAGATAAGGAGGCTCCTCCTTCAGAACAGAATTGTCAACAATTAGTTCTTGTCCAGTCAGATCACAATGGCTAGGTTAAAGTCAGCAAAAAGAAAGTGAAAAAATTTCATTTGGAGGTTCCTACCCACTTTGGGTAGACCCCTTTGTCTCGCTTTATGCTTTCAGTTCACCTTGCTACCTTCTGCTCGTACTAGGTTGCTTTTAGGGGCCGAGGTTGATATCTATCATTTCTGGCTCCCCTGCTTCTTTACTTTTCCTTTTGGCAAAGCTTTGATTGTATCATATGGTTTTTATTAATAGATTTAGTATTATTCACAAAAAAAAAAAATATAAACTTGCGTATAACAGATCACTATACTCAATTCAGATCTAATAGTTAAAGCGGGATAGTACTTGTGTACATATGAAATCCAACTCGACTTATATTTTATTAAAATAAATACGCATTCAACAATAAAGATCCAGATCTAGAATTGCGGTAAGGAACATATAGCTCACATAAAAAATATAAAACAATTAACTAGAGAAATCACACAAAAGTCTGAGTTCGCCAAAACTTCTTCTTTATTAATGGATCTGCAATATAGTACAATATCTTCCCATATTAACAAACACTAGCAAATACTATGCACACTACTCAAGAATACGTCTCCACGCACACAGCCAGTAGGATCCTTTCTACCCAGACAAACTGACCCAAACTTAGATTAGAACATAAAACATAAACATAACATCCATATATTCATCAATCTCCATTACTCGACTCGACTCTTACATATTTATATCTTTCCAAATGCACACATACCATGGTCTCAAACCATGGTTTGAGACTCATGGTTTTTTCCTTTTACCCATTACATTGATTAAGGGACTTTGACCTACCCTAAATCCCCTTGACATTTGCATGTACAAATTTTTTTTATAACAAAAATACTCAAAATTTCTTTACCAAAGGGGACCCTACTCCAATAGGCCCCCAACACAATCTAGTGAGTCATCCTAGGTCACTCTAGTCTAGTTGCTTGAATTATGTCTTTGAGCGTCTACATGGAACATTGAAATGGAAAAAGGACTTTGGTACTTTGTGTTGCAGCACTCTGCACTTCTTCCACCAAGTTTTTTGTGGTTGGTCCTTTGGTGGGCAAGTTGATGCTTTTATGGGTCTGATACATATTTTTGAGGGCTCCACCAATGGTTTGTGAGAGTTTTAAGGCCTCATCCAACCATGGTGTCATTCTCTCATACAATAAGTGCTCTCATTGGTGCAATGTGTTGATTTTCATTTGAATGGCACAACTATCCTACAATCTTGTGAATCTCTGGGTTGGCACAAGGGTTGGTGCAGTGACTAAAATTTCATCAGACTATTTCTCTTTGGCCCTCAACTCTTCTTTCAGCTGTCGGATGACAGGTTCATATTTTATAGAGGTCCAAATTCCCATGAATTCTTCAAATATCTTACTACTAGCATCCATGGCAATGATTATTCTAGAAGTTTAAATCTGCATGACTGCGATGCATTGTGCACACTCCTCTAGATGCGTCTCTAGCTACAATGTCATCTAGAGGTCTGTGATCTTCTATTCTAGCTCGACACAGACTATTGTTATCTCCGAATGTGAGGACATCAGTGCAGTTACCATGATCTCCAATTTAACTCTAGGCGCAATAGTGATTCGTACTATGACTTCAGGGAGGTCAATGCACAACCGGTTGATCATGGATTCTAACTCAGCACGCTCATCTTCGACAGCCCATCAAGCCTCATCTACATTCCACTATTCCTTCTCCATCATGATCACCTACTACTGATTTTCTTTGGCAGCCTTTGAGGTGTGGACCTCTCAATACTGTAGCTCGTCCACAACCATACTATGCATGGCATGTAGTTTTCCTCCAGGAAGCATGGCCAAGTCAATTCTTACCTTAGTGCAGGATTACACATTGACGTGCAACTTGCATTGCTAAATTGTAATTGAAGGCCTTGGAAAATGAAATAATTGTCTCTCTAATGGTACCATAGTTCTGAGGGGTTGCACACTCGCTTGTCCTATGCTCACTTGGTACACGCTCACTTGGATCAGGCTCGTTTTCACGTGGAGGTCCTAGAGACCGTGTTGCACATCTTCAAGGACTGATTGTATTGAAAATCCACATTGGTATAGAGATCCTCGGTCATAAATTTGACTTTGTTTTGAATTTTTTTAGGGTCGTCTTCGATAAGGGTCAGGGCCTCTGTCCTAGTTTTCTTTGATTCCTTCCTCTTTTTGCATGGGCCAAGGGAGGTATGAGATCCTCACTTTGTTCCTTGAACCTGTCTATGTCAGAGGTTCCCTGACACTATCAACTTGTGCATCCTATATTTCCTTATCTAGTTCAAAGGTTTTACCTTTCGTGGTTGGCTTTGTTAGGGCCTAAATCTACCTTAGGCTGAGAAAGGTAGGATCTAGGATAACATCATACCACACTTAACCTGGTAGCTAGCCCTACCAAGTCAGGAGAGGGCTCTCTTCTTGTTAATGTCAAAAAATATGGCCAATCAAAGCTTCAGATGACTGATGTGATGACTGATTTTAGACTAGGTATGTGTACAGAGGTGTTTCATCAAATTTGATGATGTTTTGTTGGCTCAAATGTGAAAGGCATATTTGGGCCTAGGGAATGAGGCTCAATTTTGTAGAGATATCTATGGGGCAAGGTAGGAAAGTGATTTGGTACTTAAAAATTGAGTGAGATGGAGAGGTTTTAGATAGATGAGGAGTTGAGAAGGGCATGAAGAACTCAGGGATCCTTTTCAATCAGCTAAAAACATATATAACTGAGAAAACCGTAGGTAGAGCACTACACTTTCAATGTATTCTACCTTTATCTTTGTTTGATTTAGTTAAGATGAAATAAAGAGAGATATGGCATACATAAAACACATGTAGACTTAAAATTATAGAATAAGACACAATACCAAAGAAAAATGTCATATGAATCCCATAAAGTGCTGCAAACCACTGGTCTATTCCTAAGCCAAAACTACTGAAATGAGTATACAATAAGCTCCAAGCTTTCCCAAAAGTCCAACCATGCTAATGACTGAAAAAACATAAGATATAGGCAAAAAAAAACCCATCATAGCCTCTAGGGGTCGAGCTCATGATTTTATGAGCTATTCCAACAAATTCTAAACTGATAACTAAAAAGTAGGCAGTGGAAAAACTTGCCTCTAAAAAATAGGGAGCTAATTCATTCAGTTGTAAACTACCTTTCCAAGGATGAATCTACCTCTATGAGTGAAAATTCATCATAATTACATCAAAATCCATCAATTCACATTAAATTACATCATGAGTTTGACAATTAGAAGGAGAAAAGTCAAACTATCAAGAAACTAGGTGAAAAACAGAGTATTTTTGGTCAAACTGAGCAAATTTCCTCCAATGCGTCGCGCTGATTTCCCTATGCGTAGCACCTTTTTGCAGCTACTTTTGGAGGCCATCCCAGTGTCCAAATTTTCTCCAAGTGGACTTTTTGGAAATTTCCACCTGTCTACTTTCCAACACAAGTGGAAGTTTTGAATTTGGCCTCCATTTTCCCCTCCAAAACTGAGCTCTCCCAAGACTGCTTCCTGTGTGTCAAAAAAGGGGCGGAAAGGTCATTTTGGGGTGTTTTTGACCTTTTTGGAAGCCCAAAACCTATAGAAATTTCTTGGAAATTTTTGAGCATGGATATTTTTTCATGAAAAATCCAAATATGCTGATTTTTCCTCAAAATTATGCCTCCATCAAAAGCGAGCGCCAGGTGGCGCGGCGCATTGGGCAGAAAAGTCTATTTTTTGAGCCAAAGATTCAAAAATTAAAAAAAGTGTCCCAATTTTTTTGAAATTTGGGCTGAATTTCCTCCCTCAAGAGCTGTGTTGGGCCAAGGAAGCCTTAGCCAAGATCTGAAGTCTATCCTGCTCTTTTCACCTCTTTGATGCCTTCTTCAACTTGGCCTTCAAGTTCCTGATTCTTGCTTTGCACACCTTGTTTATCGCCAAGTAGTGGTAGGCCATGTGCCTCAACATGTTTTTCTCTTTGTTGGCCTTCTCCAACATCTTTTACAAATGTATGTTTATCCTTTCAAGCCAAGATTCATGATCAGCTTCAATTTCTTGTTTAAGTGGTGTCCACTTGGTTTTCCTCCTCTTGGCAGCTTGCCGGTTTTCTCATATGTTTTGCAGCTCCATAATGGTTTGTTGATCCTCTGGATGCTTATTTCTTTCCTCCAGATAGTTAATTATCTATTTGGCTCTTTCTAGGTTGAGATGCAAACCATGGATGTCCTCTTGTTGCTGCTGAATGACCTCTTCAAGCTTTAAGCTTTGTGAGCCCAAATCGGTGTCATCATCTTGAATAAGAATGAAATCTATCTCCTGCCCTCCTGAAGACCCCTCATCATGTAATGGCCACTTGCCCTTGTCATGTAACTACTCTACCGATGGAGGGAGTGAGACCCCTTCCACCCCAGGTGGAGATATACTCGCTTTGCTTCCGCAAACAACCTTCTAACGCCCTTTTGGTAGGTGACAAATATTGGCACACTAGCAATATGGGTCTCATGAAGCTCCTGCTGATATGAAGGCCCACCTGTCTCATGAAAATATGCTGGAGGTACTTGAGGAGCGGTGAATACCTCATGTGAAATGAAATCATCTCATGAAATGTTCTGTAAACCAAGCTGATGCATGACCACAATCTTGATTAGTGAAAAATGATATATACTATTATACTGTTGCTGGGGAGTCTTCTTGTGCACTAAGGTGGCCATCTTCACAATGTTCTAGAAAATAAAGTAGGGGAGATTCATCATTCTCACCCTATTAAAGTGCATCAACAATATGATGTGATAAGCATATAGGCGAGAAAACCGGACCTCACAATTGAAATACTTAATTATGAGTTTCATCGAGGGAGCATATGAGTCTTTCAGATACCAGAAAGGAAAAACTCTGTGGAGATTTCTCTGATAACCAGCCTTGATGTAAGGCTCATACTGTTGTCTATAAATCTACTGCCTTTTATTCTACTTCTCACCAACATTTGGAATTCCAGTTGCTAGAGAAATGGACTCTGGTGTCAAGGTAAATGTCACACCTGCTAGAGTGACTTGGCCATTTTGAAGATGGAGCACAAAAAACTTGGCCAACTCATGATGGTATTGAACTCTCTTTACATCCTCAAATAATTTATAACAGGATTGGTATTGAAAGCATGTGACAGTAAGAGGGCAGACCTACAACTCGGCAAGTGAAGTAGGCTCCTCTCGTATATGTTTACCACCCTTGTGAGGTCTCCTTGGTGCATGCATTTCTGTAGGAGAATCATTGTGTGTCTCCTCATCTCAGTCATAGGAGGGATCAGACTCCATCTTTCCTAATGTGTGAGTTTTCTTGATGAGTATGAAGATATTTATGGTGTTTTAGTTTTATGCTACCAAGGATGAGAATGTATGAGGGATTGTGGAGGGAATGGGTATGAGGGGTTTTGGGAATGACATAGACAAGTTTTTTTGGGGAATAGGGGGTTTAGGGAATAGTATATAGGCTTAGGGACAAAAATTAGGGTTTAGGATTTGTAACTAGGGTTTGGGATAGTGGGAGTTAGGGATATGGGAATTAGGGAATGAGTGGATGAAAGTGAAAAATGAATGGAGGAGTCAAAGAGTGATTGAGTGATGTAGTTGACTTGGTAGAAAAAACACAAATACAAACCCTAGGTAAATTTTTTTGAGCCAAAATTGAAAAGAGGTAGGGTTTTAGTTTTATCACAATAACCACCATAAATTTTAAGAAAAAAAATTTCACTAGCAATGGAAGGAATTTTGACTTACTTGCACAGCATGAGATTGAGCAAATTTGGAAATTTGATGGAGTTTATGGTGAAATCGGGCTTGCAGCTCTATGCGCTGCACGACAAACCCAATGCGCCGCACCTTCTATATGTATTGCTCCAGTGTATTTTTTACACTGTGGAGGGTAGCCCAATGCGTTGCGCCTTCTCTATGCGTCGCGTCCTTGAACTTGCACAGTTTTGCTTCAAACTTGCTCCCTTTCTACAACACAACCTTTTCTTGCTCAATTTTTCTCCTTTGAATGCAAATGAGCTCTTTGAACATGACCAATGAGTTTATATACAAGAGCTTTTGATTTTTCACTCATAAAACCCACTTTTATAATTTTTTCATTGTAACTTACTTTTTCAACTCTATTTTTGGGCAGTTTACTTCATTTTTACCTTTGATGAACGGAATGATTTGTTTTTTTTTGCTTTGCCTTGCAGCGGATGGTGTTGCTAAAGCTTGGTAAGGTGACTAGGGTTGCCACTGAAGTTGCTTACATAGGAAAAACTGAAATCACATCAAATTTTATACATGAAAACATAGAATACTCTGTTTTTCCTCAAAACTGGGTTTTGAGGAAAAATAAGTCTCTGAGCATGTGATTATGGAATTTATTGGTACTAAAACTTTATTCGATCACCTCATGCACCTTCTGACTGTTATTGAACATTTCGAAGACCTTTTTGATGAAACCCTAGATCTAATAAAGCGGAAACTGTAAAAATGACTCTTGCAGATGATCTAGATGAATGGAAATGTGGCAGCAGGTAAAGGGCATGAGAGAAAATGTAAAACAAGCCACTACCATCAGATGATCCATGATCCTAATGGAATGCAACTGACTGAGTGAGACACCTAACATGCAATGTAATAAGAGAATTTGATCACTGACGAAGGGATGAAGATACCGACACTAACATTGGCTCCAATGGTGATGGTAGCTCCTTGGAGGTGCCAAGAACTACAGATCTCTGGGAAACTAGGAAGCGCCTTCGTCCATTGGGCTATGGAGTCAATAACTTTGACAAACCAAAACCAAAATCTTGACTCAATTTCAGAACCGAAATCTGACTCAAAAATGACTCAATTTCAAGACTGAAATCAACTGAAAGACCTAACTCAAACAAACCAAACAAAAATGAAATCAACCCTCAGTTTTATAGCCTTCACCTCGGGCCCCAAACTGAAAGAATGATGACAGCACACACTTACAATGAAATTTAAACAAACCAGTATGTACAGTGATACATATGACAGCAGAAAAAATTTCAAAAATAGCATCGTTTGAGTAGTCAACCATTGACAGGCCCACCTGGACAATCTTCTCCATTCATTTCTTTCAAAATGAAAGCATTTTGGCCTCGATATGCATCAATTCTGAAAGGTCCTTTCCAAATATTCTCAAAATTTCCATGCTTACCTTTATCTTCTTTTCTCGCATCCCATTTTAGCACTACATCTTCTATTTGAAACTTGTCCGCCTTTTCCTTTCGATCATATATCTTCTTGATTCTCTCTTGCAGCCTGAAAGTGTTCTGAAAAACATCGTCTTTAGTCTACTATAAATGGATCATTTGATTGATTCTTCGTTGCAAATGATCATCCTCACTGCCAGCTTCCTATAGAAATTTAACCACCGGAGCTGCGAGAGATGTTGGGAATACAATGTCAACACCATACACGAGCTCAAAAGGGGACATGCCTATAGATTTCTTTTGAATTACTCTGTCTCCCCAAAGTGCATTAACCAGTTTCTTGTGCCAACTCTTCTTGTTCATTTCCATTAGCTTTTTGATAATATTGACCAAGGATTTATTTGAGGATTCAACCAATCCATTACCTTGTGGATAATATGCAGTTGGGTGCCCCAAAGTAACTTGATACTTATTACAAAATTCAATCATTCTTTTAGATTTAAAGGTTGCTGCATTATCAGTGATCAACTTACTTGGATAGACAAAATGAGACAAAATATTGTTTTCAAGAAATGAAATGATTATCGAATCAATGGCCTTCCTAGTGGGAATTGCCTCAATCCATTTGGTAAAATAGTCAATCGTTGTAAGGATCCATTTATGCTACGCTGAAGAAGTAGGATGGATCTCACCAATGAAGTCCAAACCCCACTGTTGAAATGGAGCATGCACTTCAATGGGCTTGAGCAGTAAAGGCTGCAATTTTCTCCTACCTTGAAAAATATGACATTCGTGGCAGCTTGTAATAGTTTTGTACACATCAGCAAAGAGAGTTGGCCAATAATATCCTACTCTCAAATTTTTTTTGGCTATTGTCTTCCAGAAAAGATGACCTCTACAATCTCCCTTGTGAAAGTCTTCCATAACCTTTTTTTCCTCTTCTTCAACCAAACAATTGAGAAAGACACCACTGGGATCTTTCCAATAGAGCACATTATTTATGATACGAAACTTGGCAGCCTTCAATTTCAGTGTCCTAATTTTGTTCTTAGCCATTCCAAGTGGTGGTGACAGATTTTTGAGTACATAAAAAATGTCTACATACCGGGGAGAAAGAAGAAAAATTTCTGATACCTGAGTAGGCGAACTTTCTTCATTTTCCTCGGACATAACAGCAATGAGATTAATGTCCAAGGCATGTGAATTTGACTCAAACATTAGTTTGGCTAGCCCCTGTCCTTTGATGAGCTTTGTTGGTTTGATCTCCACGTCATATTCCAATGAGGCAGAAATCCATTTGCCTTGTCTCCCTTCTGGATCTATTTGCATTAAGACATATTTAACAGCAGCATTAGGAACATAAGCAAGGATGTGAGAATGCAGAATATAAACTCAAAAATCTTTCAATGCCTTTACCAAGGCAAGAGCTTTCTTTTTAATAATATTATACTTTAAAGCTACATCTCTTATGGTTCTGCTGAAAAATGCAATTGGTTTCTCAAGCTGGTCTCTTTTCTGCATCAAGACTGCTGCCATAGTATGATCCGAGCCAAATGAAAAAAAAATGAAATCTTGAGTATATTCTGGGCTGATCAAAACTGGAGCTGAAGAAAGGGCCAATTTCACCAAATTGAAAGACTTTATTGCTTCCTCAGTCCACTTCACTACACCATCTTTCTTGAGCATGTTTGTGATTTCCCTTAAATGTTCTACAAGATTGGGCACAAAGCATGTAAGAAATTCATCTAACCATTGAATGATTGGATCTCTTTTTTACTTCAGGGAAAATCAATTTGCTGAATAGCTTCCACTCAAGCTAGATCGATGCGGATGCCATCCTTTGATATAATATGACCGAGAAGCTTGCCTTCATCCATGGCAAACAGACTCTTCTTTGGATTGAGAGATATACCATATTTTCTACACCGCTGAAATACAATCTTCAAATGATAAAGGTGCTCTTCATCTTAATTAGAAAAAACTGTCAAGTCATCAAGATAAAAAACTAGAAAGACATATTTTTCATTAGAAAATTCAATATCCATTACTCGCTGAAAGGTCGCACCAGCATTCTTCAATCCGAAAGGCATTTTGGCATAGTGAAAAGTTCCCCACAGAGTGGTGAACATTGTTTTATCTCTATCATCCTCATGGACCATAATTTGGATATAATTGGAATAACCATCGAGTAGCGACATTCTAGATGCTCCAACTACTCGTTGAATTATGTGATCCATCTTGGGAAATGGATAGTTATCTTTCAAAGATACTTTATTCAGATTTCTGAAATTAATACATAAGTGAATCTCAGCTGTTTTCTTGTGCATGGGCACCAAATTAGAAATCCAATCTAAAAATCTTATGGGGATGATGATACCATCTTTTTACAACCGATTCACTTCCTTCTCTATTGAGGATAGTAGCTTTGGATTTATTCTTCTTAGCTATTGTCAAAAGGCCTTTTGATTTGGCTTGATCGGGATGATACGCAGAATTATACTTGTGTCCAATGCCTTCAAATCTGAATAATCCCAAGCAAATACATTAGCAATCAAAGATAATAAACTGATATACTTTTCTTTTACCTGTGGGGGCAATGCCTTTGATAATTTCACCATTTTAGGATTTTCTACTAATCCAATGTTCACATCCTCAACTCCTTTCTCGGTTGGCAGCAAGCTCGGTTTTTGAGCTACATCATCTTGGTTGAAAAGCTTCTCTAAAGGTATTAGACCTTTAGGAATGGCATTGTCCTTTAGCTGCAAAACTTCCATCTAATTTACTTCTATATCCACATCACCATCATCATGTTCCCCATCAATAGAAGTGTCTTTGAATTTACCTTCATTTTGTAGAAATTCATCGATTTCTTTATCATTTTGAAACACTTGCCAATACCTTTGATTGTCAGGGACAGCCGGGCGATTGTTCACATGAATTTCAAAATTTTTGTTTGAATTCATCAGAATTTTCAAATTACTTACTATTGTTGCAAGTGAATCTGCAATGACATTATGAACACGAGGGACACATGTCAAAGTGCAATCTGAAAACAATCTCAAGATATCTAGTACCGCATTGCGGTAGGCACGCAATCGAGGATGCTTAGCTTGGTATTCCCATTTCACTTGCTTGATAGCTAACTCAGAGTCACCATACACTGAAATCCTTTTATCATTTAACTTTCTAAGAATTTTCAAACCAGCAATAAAAGCCTCATATTCAGCCTCATTATTTGAACAGTCAAAAGCCAATTTATAAGAATAGACCTTTACATTACTTGGCACCTTGTTTGGAGAGAAAATAGGGCTACATATCCAAATGCCAATTCTAGCACATTCCCTTCCTACCATGCCATCAAAATCCATGCTCCACAAACCAGCTGCGTCCTCTTCCAAATGCGGAAATTCTGTTTGCTCTTTTACTTTTCCTTGCTGTCCATCAATATTTTGCTATTGTCGGAAGGTTGATTGCTTAGTGGTACTATCAAGTCTTTGTCTTTCTTGCTTTAATACCTCTCTGAAATTTTCAGTGATTTCTAAAATTTCTTCTAGTTCAATTACTTGGATATTTACATCATTAAAGGTATCTGAATATAAAACAAATGATTCTAAATCAGTATGTACATAGTTGATTGGATGATTTACCGGTCTATCCTTGCTAGTGATCATGTACTTCATATTTTGCTACCGATATAATTTCCTCATCTGAACAAACACGGGAATAGTAGCATAGGAGAAATCAAGCTGCAATGTCCCTTTAAGTTTCGCTCCACAATATCTGGAAAGAAGCATGCCAAATCTAGGAGGAATATCTGCCACAACCACATCCATTAAAACATTTTTAGCCAGAATCTGATCCAAACTGACCACCAAATATTTGATAAGGCCAATGCATCTTACTCTACCAAAATCAAAAGAGTAAAGGTCATGATACCTTTTGGTGATATCCAATCCCAATTTCTCCATGATTTCCTTAGGCATGAGATTATGAGAGGCTCCGAAATCAAACATAGCATTGTGTAACACATAGTCATGCACCCTAAGGCTGATGTAAAAAGGAGCTACATCATTGTCTTGAGACTGACCTTCCAATGTTGGACCAAAAATCAACTTAGGTCAATCACCCTCCACGTTTACCATATCATATATTGGATCTAAATTCAAAATCTTAGACACATGACCTTTATAGCTGCTATTCTTCATCAATTCAGTCAAAGGAATAGATACTTTTAACTTAGCAATTTCATTTTCTAAGTTAAAAACTAAAGTTTTCTCTACCTCCTTAGCTGTGACATCCTTCTTTTCAGTTTTCTCCTTCGATATATTTGGCTGATTGGATCTTTCATTTGCTGATCGTGGTTTGCTAGTGGTGGGATCAGCTGTCTCTTTTCCATTTTTCTGCACAACGAGTGTATCATTCTTTGGTGTTGTCACCTCCTTTATTTTTTGAATTGGATTAATGGGTACATCTCTACTTCTGAGTGAATATTGTCGCTACTAGGATGTCAAAGCATTCATGTACCCTCTATGATATTCATCAAACTCTTTTTCAAGAACTGTTTCATTCGCCAAGATGAAATTTGAGTCCCTTTATGCAGCTGATTTCACGGAATACTCCTGGTCTTCAGTGATAAAAATTGGCATATCATCGGGTGTAAAAAAATGATTCTCTTCTCCAATTACATTCTTCTCATCATCTGATTCCGGACCATGTACAAAATTCTGCTGTAAGGGTGTCTTCACTTGCTTCTATACTGCTTGGTCTTGTGCTCGTTGCTCTCTTTGCTCGATTCTAAATTGTGGTTGTTGTTGGCCATGAAAGTTAGGATTTATGACTTGTGGTTCAGACTTGTCAATTGGAAATATATCAAACATATTTTCCATCTTACGAAGCACTTGATCTAAAGTGGAAACCTCTTCCTTTATTGTTACCTTTTTTTTAGCTTCTGTTCTACCTCTCTTGGCAAACAGATTTTCTTCAACGCTGACTGCAATTTTCTGCATGTCTTCCAAAGTGGTCGGATCTCTTTCTCTTAATTGATAGGCCATATCAGGATTAAAACCATATAGAAACATAATCAAATCCAACCCCATAGGTGGATTTATATCAGCAAGAATTGCATTGTAAACAAAATTGAATCTAATACAATAATCCTGAACAGACTCACCAACATTCCGCTTGATATTCTCATATTTGGCAAGGATCTGAAGAGGGTTTTTCTTCATTTCCCGTCGATCCAAGAATTGTCTCTGAAGATTAGTCAATGTAGTAATACTTGTAGTTGGCAAAGCTCTGAACCACTTCCTCACTTCACCTCCAAAAGTTTGTACAAATAGTCTCATTGTCACATTTTCCACATCAATCTCATGAAGGTCAAAGAAATATGCCATCCTATCCACATGTTGTTGAGCTATAACACTTTGAGGAGTGCCATGAAACAATGGAATTTTTCTTTGATAATTGGTAGGCATGTCATCCAAATTTTGAGGGAACACAAGGGGTGAAAATTGGGCAGCTATTGCTCTAGGTGGATTTACAACCGGTCTTGGGGATGTAGGAGGAGTCAGAGTAGCTAATGTATGAGGTGTATGTGGTGTGGATGGAGGGATGAATTTTTTTATGTTTGAGGGGTAGAAGGAGTAGATGGAGGTGATACCATTGCAGATTTTTTATCAGAGATAGAAGGCTGCACAAGAATGGTGGGAATTAAAGGAGGCTCGGTAGGAATTTCTGAACTAGATGCAATTGCGGATGACCCAAGAGTTGCAGATGTAGACTCTAAGAATTCTGGAATTTTTGTAGCCACAATGGAAGTCTGAAGATTCAAGATATAACTGTCAATTGATATATTGGCCTTTTCAATTTCAAGATCTTTGACAAACTCTGGATTTAGGGTAGTAGAACCAACATCACTTTTGGAAGTGATCTTAAACAATGAAAGCTCAAATTGTTCGTCAAACTCAAGATCTTCAAGATACTAAAAAACAATGGGACATGAACGAGATTCAAACACATGAATCACAAAAATTTCTAGATGAAGGATTCTTGGAATAAGATTTGGAATTTCATACACAAGAGGTGGATCAAGAACTAGATTTGCGCTGGTGTGTCGTCTGGAAGCCAATGTGTTGAATTATTCCCAAAAATCAAACGGACAAAATCAACTTGTTCAACCTATCAGATTCTAAACTCATGATTTGAAATTCTAGAATTATCTGATGTACTGGGGTAATTTGCAACTCAGGTGTTACGTTTGTAAGACTAGACCGGAGATTGACTGAAGCAGCGTTTATCTACTTATGCACTCACAAAGCAATGTGTAGCTCGAAGGCTACAAGCATAACTTCAGGCTCCGTCTGTAGTTTATAAAATTAATAATGCTAACAAGAAAACAATATTAAGTATCCCCAATGTAGTTGCCCCTATGTTAGGGCCTAAATCTACCTTAAGCTGAGAAAATTAGGATCTAGGATAACATCATACCACACTTAACCTGGTAGCTAGCCCTACCAAGTCAGGAGAGGTGTCTCTCCTTGTCAATCTCAGAAACGATGGCCAATGAAAGCTTTATATGACTGATGTGATGATTGATTTTAGGCTAGGTATGTGTACAGATGTGTTTGATTGAATTTTATGATGTTTTGTTGGCTCAAATGTGAAAGGAAGATTTGGGCCTGGGGAATGAGGCTCAGTTTTGTAGAGATCTCTATGGGGAAAGGTAGGAAAGTGATTTGGTACTTCAAAATTGAGTGAGATGGAGAGGTTTTAGACAGATGAGGAGTTGAAAAGGGAATGAAGAACTCAAGGATCCTTTTCAATCAGCTGAAAAAATAGATGACTAAGCAAACCCTAGGTAGAGAACTGCACTTTCAATGTATTCTACCTTTATCTTTGTTTGATTTAGTTAAGATGAAATAAAGAGAGATATGGCATACATAAAACACATATATACTTACAATTATAGAAGAAAACACAATACCAGAGAAAAATTCCACATGAATCCCATAAAGTGTTGCAAACCACTGGTCTATTCCTTAGCCAAAACTGCTGAAATGAGTATACAATAAGCTCCAAGCTTTCCCAAAAGTCCAACCATGATAATGACTGAAAAAACATAAGATATAGGAAAACAAAAACTCATCCTAGCCTGTAGGGGTCGAGCTCATGATTTTAGGAGCTGTTCCAGTAAATTCTAAACTGAGAACTAAAAAGTAGGCAGTGGAACAGCTTGCCTCTAAAAACTAGGGAATTGATTCATTCAGTTGTAAACTACATTTTCAAGGATGAATCTACCTCTATGAGTGAAAATTCAGCATAATTACATCAAAATCCATCAATTCACATTAAATCACATCATAATTTTTACAATTAGAAGGAGAAAAGTCAAACTGTCAAGAAACTAGGCGAAAAACAGAGTATTTTTGGTCAAACTGAGCAAATTTCCTCCAATGCGCCACACTGATTTCCCTATGCGTAGCGCTTTTTTGCAGCTGATTTTGGAGGCCTTCCCCATGTCAAAATTTTCCTCACATTGGCTTCCTGGAAAGGTATGCATGTCTACTTTACAACACAAGTGGAATTTTTGAATTTTGCCTCCATTTTCCCCTCCAAAAATAATCTCTCCCAAGACTACTTCCTGTGTGTCAATAAAGGGGAAGAAAGGTCATTTTGGGGTGTTTTTGACCTTTTTGGAAGCCCAAAAGATGTAAAAATTTCTTGGCCATTTGTGAGCATGCATATTTTTTCATGAAAAATCCAAATATGATGAGTTTTCCCCAAAATAATGCCTCCATCAAAAGCGAGCGCCAGGTGGTGCGGCCCATTGAGCAGAAAAGTCTATTTTTTGAGCCAAAAATTCAAAAATTACAAAAAGTGTCCCAAATTTTTTGAAATTTGGGCCGAATGTCCTCCCTCAAAAGCTGTGTTGGGCCAAGGAAGTCTTAGCCAATATCTGAAGTCTATCATGCTCTTTTCGCCTCTTTGATGCCTTCTTCAACTTGGCCTTCAAGTTCATGATTCTTGCCTTGCACACCTTGTTTCTCGCCAAGTAGTGGTAGGCCATGTGCCTCAACATGTTTTTCTCTTTTTTGGCCTTCTCCATCATCTTTTCCAAATTTATTTTCTTCCTTTTGATCCAATATTCACGATCAGCTTCAATTTTTTGTTCAAGTGGTGTCAACTTGGTTTTCCTCCTCTTGGCAGCTTACCAGTTTTCTTGTATGTTTTGCAGCTCCATAATGGTTTTCTGATACTCTAGCTACTTTTTTCTTTACTCCAGATAGTTAATTATCCATTTGGATCTTTCTAGGTTGAGATACAAACCATGGATTTCCTCTTGCTGCTCCTGAATGATCTCTTTACGCTTTGAGCTTTGTGAGCCCAAATTTGTGTCATCATCCTGAATAAGATTGAAATATGTCTCCTACCCTCCTGAAGGCCCCTCATCATGTAATGGACACTTTCTCTTGTGCTGTACCTACTCTGCTAATGGAGGAAGTGAGACCCCTTCCACCCCAGGTGGAAATAATACTCACTTTTCTGCTTCAAACAACCTTCTAACGCCCTTTTGGTAGGTGACAAATACTGGCACACTAGAAGTTTGTGTCTCATGAAGCTCCTACTGATGTGGAGGCCCGCCTATCTCATGAAAAGCTGTTGGAGGTTCTTGAGGAGTGGTGAAGACCTCATGTGAAATTAAATCATCCCATGAGAAGTTCTATAAATCAAGCTAATCCATGACCACAATCTTGATTAGTGAAAAATGATATATGTTGTTCTACTGCTGTTGGGTAGTCATCTTGTGCACTAAGGTGGTCATCTTCTCAATGTTTCAGCAAATAAAGTATGGGAGATTCATCATTCTCACCCTAGTAAAGTGCATCAACAATCTGATGTGATAAGTATATAGGCGAGAAAACCGGCCCTCACAGCTGAAATACTTAATTATGAGTTTCATCAAGAGAGCATATGAGTCTTTCAGATACCAGAAAGGAAAAAATCTCTTGAGATGTCTCTGATAACTAGCCTTGATGTAAGGCTCATACTGTTCTCTGTCAATTTGCTGCCTTTTATTCCACTTCTCACCAACATTTGGAATGCCAGTTGCTAGAGAAATGGACTCCAGTGTCAAGGTAAATGTCACACCTGCTAGAGTGACTTCACCATTTTGAAGATGGAACACAAACAACCTGGCCAACTCATGATGGTATTGAACTCTCTCTACCATCTCACAGAACCAATAACAGGATTAGTATTGAAATCATGTGACAGCAAGAGGGCAGGCCTGCAACTCGGCAAGTGAAGTAGGCTCCTCTCGTATATGTTTATCACCCTTGTGAGGTCTCCTTGGTGCATGCATTTCTATAGGAGAATCACTATGTGTCTCCTCATCTCGGTCATATGAGGAATTAGACTCCATGTTTGCTAATGTGTGATTTTTCTTGATGAGTATAAAGAGATTTATGGTGTTTTAGTTTCCTGCTACCAAGGATGAGAATGTATGAGGGATTGTGGAGGCAAAAGGGTATGAGGGGTTTTGGGAATGATATGGACAAGTTTTTTTGGGGAATAGGGGGTTTAGGGAATAGTATACAGGCTTAGGGATAGCAATTATGGTTTCATATTCGTAACTAGGGTTTGGGATAGTGTGATCTAGGGATATGGGAATTAGGGAATGAGTGGATGAAAGTGAAAAATCAATGGAGGAGTCAAAGAGTGAGGGAGTGATGGAGTGGACTTGGTAGAAAAAACACAAATTCAAACCCTAGGAAATTGTTTTTGAGCCAAAATTGAAAAGAGGTAGGGTTTTAGTTTTATCACACTAAACCACCATAAATTTTAAGAAAACCTTTTTCACTAGCAATGGAAGGAATTTTGACTTACTTGCACACCATGGGATTGAGCAAATTTGGAAATTTGAGGGAGTTTATGGTGAAATCAGGCTTGCAGATCTATGCATCACGCCTTCTATATGCATCGCACCAATGTATTTTTTACACTGTGGAGGGCAGCCCAACGCACCGTGCGTTCTCTATGTGCTGCGCCCTTGAACTTGCACAATTTTTCTTCAAACTTGCTCCCTTTCTCCAACACGACCTTCTCTTGCTCAATTTTTCTCCTTTGAATGCAAATTAGCTCTTTGAACATGAAAAATGAGTTTATATACAAGAGATTTTTATTTTTTACTCATAAAACCCACTTTTATAATATTTTCATTGTAACTTACTTTTTCAAATCTGTTTTTGGGCAGTTTACTTCATTTTTACCTTTGATGAACTGAATGATTTGATTTTTTTTTTGGTTTTCCTTGCAGGGGATGGACTTGTTGAAGCTTGGTAAGGTGACTAGGGTTGCCACTGAAGTTTCTTACATAGGAGAAAATAAAATTACATCAAATTTTATACATGAAAACACATAATACTCTGTTTTTCCTCAAAATAGGGTTTTGAGGAAAAATAAATCTCTAAGCATGTGATTATAGAATTTATTGGTAATGAAACTTTATTCAATCACCTCATGCACCTGTTGACTATTATTGAACATTTTGAAGACATCTTTGATGAAACCCTAGATCTAATAAAGTGAAAACCCTAAAAATGACTCCTGTAGATGATCTAGATGAATGGAAATGCGCCAGGAGGTAAAGGGCATGAGGGAAAATGTACAACAAGCCACTACTATCAGATGATCCATGATCCTAATGGAATGAATCTTGCTGAGCGAGACACATAACATGCAATGAAACAATAGAATTTGATCACTGACGAAGGGATGAAGATACCGGCACTAACAGGCTCTGTATCTTTCTATGCATCCTTATTCTTATCCTGGGTATCCTTGGATGTGCGCGCCTTTTTTTTCCAGTATTCAAGGATACTGAAGATGTAGCATCACTAATAGTACATGCTTCCAACCATAAGGCTGGCCATTCTCTTGTAACAAGCACTATTTCATCCTTCGTGACCATGTAAGGTAGCCCATACCAAATACCTTCATTATCTCCCTTTGCACGTATGTGATTATTATGAAAGGTAGATTTCAAGTATACAACATTCTTGTACTGCTCATACAACGTCAAGGACAATCATGGGTTAGATTGCGTGGCTTGAAACAACTCAAAATCAAAGAGCACACACAATATTTCATTTTCAGTGATTTTGTAAGGAAGTTTGGAGTTCCACACAATCGCATATCGCAACTTCGCAAAGATCATGCCCAATATCCAAGAATTGAGCCTCAGCTAGAATCCTCCAACCAATGAGTGTAATTTTTAGGGCAACCAAGAATAATAAAATTTCTTTCCCTCCTCCTATACCTTGCGAACATTTGCCAAAAATTCCGCACATAGGTACTTGGTCCAATTTTATTGTGTTCCTTTCTCACATTTCTTGGCTAAAGAAATCACATGGGTTGGGACTTCCTTCAACTGGCACTTCCTCATCATATTATAGGTGAGGATTAGGATGGAAATCTATATTGCGTGGTGATTTATTTCACTAACAGCAAACCCTAGAGTGTTGTAAGGTACCTTATATTTTTCCTTAACCGGGTCAAAAAATTTCAGCTCCAGACCCTTTCCTCCAATGGTTGTCACAGGGTCTTCCCCCTGATAGGGCAGGTTGGTGATACGATGTAGCAAATTTCATCAATGGGAATTGGCTCTCCTATTCATAGACAATCATCATGCACCAGGGCAAGAAATTGGCACACACAAATATTGTTGACCATGTTGCGCCCAAAGTGTGGGATGTTCAACAAATTTAACAGCCTCAACTTCTGCAGTCTGAACGTCCAAAGCTTCGGCTGAACCTTGATCAACCCCCCATCATAGGTGACCAACTCCAAGTAGATCGAGGGCTCGAGCTTAGGGAACTTTTCCTGGTCAGCCATGTCCCAGTATTCCATCTTTAGCATGGTGATTTTGGAAAACATATCCCCCACAAAAGACACATCTTTAGGGATCAACGGAGAATTGATATATGACCAAAACTGATCAAGGTCCTTTGGTACCTTAACAAATTCTTTTCACAATGCCACATACTTAGGCAGCCACGAGAGAGGGTCTACCTCCTAAACAATGTGTTCCTCCAAAATTTCTTCGGGGGTCTCGGCCATAGTTCTCCTATGGAATTATGAGTGTGGTGACCTAGGCTTTAGGGTCTTCTGGTGTGGCGACTTTTGGGACCCTTAAGACTATGCCTTCTTATATTTCTTTGGCCATGGTACAGGTGCAAGGCTTTCAGTGGCCTGTACAAGGGTTTCAATTACCTGCATCGCAGATGGGGTAGGTTCAGTAGCTATCATACTTGGAGGAATCAGATAAACCAACCCCTGATGGTGTAATGTATCATAGAAAAGCAAGTTGATCGCAGACATAAGCTTCAGAAAACACAATGAGAGAAATGTGCACAAATCACTTGGAAAGAAAAGGAAACTAATGCAACCCTTCCTATCATATTTATAGCATTGGTGCTTCTTAAACGGTCTCATGTGAATTGATGTAGCCTCATAAGTGCTAAAATGGTTCCAAATCTGGCATAATATCCTCAATAAATGCACTTTAGTAGCTCCTCCAAGTAGTAATAAAGATGTCTTATCCAGTTTTACTGTTCCAATGGCTAGTTTTTTTGCACCTCTATGACTACTTCAGCCTCTGAGCATAGCCTCTACATGGTTTTCACACTTGTCTGCACATTCACCATCCTTGTCGCACATACCTACTTCTCCAATGCTTGATATACTTCGTTATGGTCATGCGCCCTCTTGCAACTGTCTGGGTGGTTGCAGTGGAATTTCATCTCTGCGTGAAAATTTCCCTATTCACTGACATACATCACAAGTCAAAAGATAATCATTTGAATCACTGTATACGATAGGCCACCACAAACTATCCCTCAAAATTTTCTACGGAGTCATTTTTCCTGCATAGCAACCTTCCATAACCCATGCATGTGCTTCAACTAGGATGCTCTATCTTTCAAACTCTGGAACATAGCATCTCAATATCTAATCAGCGCCCATCTTATAAAAATTGCCAACAATCAAAGTAAAGTCAGTTGTGCACAAGACAAGTTCATTCTTCTACTTAACTGTGTACTCTATAGGTGCAATACGAGTGGTAATAAAGTCGATAATTTCTAAAAGGTGGTCATCCACTATTTTGATGGAAAATAGCTATGTGTCTGGTAATTCATCATCCAAACTAGTTGGCTCTTTGCAATTTTTGATGTGGCATAGGTGATATATACCTACATTCAACCTCCATCACTTGAATATCACCTCAAAATCATACGCTGAAATAATAATAGCCATCGACAAATCCCCCCACCATAACACAGGCTTGCTGACCATGTACTTCAAAGCATAGTGATCCATAAACATCTTAAAATTTTCTCCCAGCAAATACTGACAAACTTCTGTTGTGCATAGACCATATCCATTAAGGGAATTTTGAGGTCTAAAGTAGGCCTCCTAAGGAAATTATAAAATAATAGTGGAAATTACAAAATAAAATTCGATGACATCATCAAATTTTAGAAGGAAAAAAGAGAAAACTACGTTTTAAACTTATCTCACAAAGTTTTTACTCAAATTTCGAGTGGGAGTTTTTGTTGGATGAAAAATTTGATTCCTCATCCAAGGAGTACCCATGTTGCATACTTTCGATGGGTCCTACTACACAAAAAATGAGAAATACATGAAAATTGTGATTGTAATCATGTTTTTTATGTATTTCTCAATTTTTTTTGTAGTAGGTTCCATTGAAAGTATGCAACATGGGTACTCCTTGGATGAGGAATTAATTTTTTCATCCAATGAGTACTCCGGCTCAAAATTTGAGTAAAAAATTTGGAAGATAAGTTGAAAATACAAGTTGAAAAAATAGTTTTATTATTTTATTATTTTTTTTAAATTTTTTACCTTTTTGCTTAAAAAATGGTGAATTATCCCCCATGGTTGACATCATCATCTTGAATCCTACTGGTTCTTATAAATATTATTTTTGTTTCACATTTTTCTTAGGGGGGAATTTTAGACGTCAAAATTCCCCTAATGTAAGCCTTCTCTCTCTATTGTCAAGTAGTTATGTTCAATAATTGACAATTTTCTTCTCACAAATTCAGTTGGGTGATCAATATATTTGGCTCCTGGCTGCGCGAGTACAACACCTAGGGTGATATAGGAAGCGCCCACATGTACAAGGAATTCCTTTGTCCAGTCTAAGAATACCAGTATAAGTGTGGTTACCATTTTTCCTTAAGTAGCTCAAAACTCTTCTGAAAATCCTCATCCCAGGGAAAAAAGGCATGTTTCCTTAGTAACTTATCCATTGGCGCAATAATCAACACATAGCCTTGAATAAACTTCCTGTAATACCAAGTATGCCACAAAATTGAGCGCAACTGTTTTACATTTGCTAGCACCTCTAGGTTAACAATAAAAACAATATTGGCTAGTTTCTGACACACAATATGACCTAGTGAAGTCCCAAAGGGGACGTAGAATATTCACTTCTTCAGATTCAGTGAGATCTGTCGCTTTCGACAAGTATCCAACATTGAGTGAAAATTTGAAACATGTTTCTTTACTATACCAAATACAGTCTAATCGTCAAAATATAATTCTAAGAATTTATATATGTACTCCTTAAACGCAACTACCACCATGCGGAATAATATTGATGGTGCATTCTTCAGACCAAATGGAATTACTGTGTATTGGAATGATCCCCATTCCATCGCAAAGGTTTTATTACATCTATCCTCAGATGTGATTCTTATTTGGTGGTATCCAAAAACACCATCAGTGAATGAGTAGGCCTCCTACCCTCCCACATTGTCCAATATTTTATCAGAAAATGGAGTTGGAGAAGGGTCATGCACACAAGAATAATTTAACTTGCGTAGATCCACACAAATCCTAATTTCTTCTTTGGTATTATTTTCTTGGACCACCATGGGGCTGACCCATTCTAATTCTTCAACTACTTCAATGATCCCTACAATAACCATTTTCTCCAACTCCTCTTTGACCTTCTTCTTGTATTCGGGATTTAACATGTAAGGAAACTATTTGATAGGTTACAAATCTAGTTTTAGTGTGATCTTCATCAACAATACCTTTCAACTCATAAAACGTTATTGGAAATAAGTCCTGATATTTAGCAAGTAGCTCTGCAATCTTAGATATTATATCTTTGTTCCAGTAGTAACAAATTTTGGAAATCTTAGGTTTCTCTTCTGTTCCTATGTTGACTTGCCTAATCTTCACGGGTTCAGTCACATCTGGTACTTGAAGCAGTAACCCAAAAACTGCATGTTGACCTTCAAACTCGTGGATATTGATGTTTTTTGGATCTTCCTCATTATCTTCAATAGTCAAATTCTGACAGTCAAGGATATCCTTCATCTACACATCCCATGTTGTTATGGCTTGTGCTTCTGGTGTCTTCATCGTGTCAAAGACCCCCTCTTGAATCATGTGTAAGGAAGTACTGATGCATGGGAATCCACTCTCAAAACTAAACGTTAACAAAAAAACCTTCCTATAGCACATCCCATTCCATCGTACCTCATCACAACTCAACCTCTAGGTACCAGTTCATAGGAATCTGACTTAAAGTATGGACAAATGTATGCACTCATCCTCCTTGCGACTCTTCTCTGTAAGCTGCAGTCCATCTGGCTAAATGTATGTGTGGATATTATTTACCTACATATGTTCCTTTGATCTTGGTATTGGGTTGTCCAAATCATATTTTCATCATATGAGTACATTCCTCTAAATTCGTCAAGTTGTCCTTGTGTGTATCCCACCAGCGTATTGGATTTTTGCACAGAGATAAGTCAAGCACTTGGAACCATGGTGTCTCTGGAACAAAATTTTCAAACTCATATAAGAAACAAGTGACACTTGTTATACCATCATAATAATTAATTTCTTGTACCTCAGAGGATATGCACTGTAGATATCTAGTGACTCGGTTACAGTACAATGCAAAGACTTCATGTAAATGGTTATGCCAATTCTTCAATTCTTCATCTAAGTCTGAGTGGGAAGAAATATCTCGATCCCAGCTAACCCTACTATCTATTGTGGGATCGATCTAATATTCATCTCATGCAGTTAGTTTGTATATATGATTAACGTCCTCTTATGCATGCACCGGTTCTATAAATCTTTCTCCTTTAGTCGAATCCAGTGGGACCAAAACCCTAGTTCCATATTTTTCTAATACCATACTTCTGTGCTTGAGATTGATGATACCGTCCATGTCAATAGCCCAATCCAGACCCAAAAACACAGGGTATGGATCTGTATCATTAAAAATCTGAATAACATCAAAATCAGCCATCGCCTTAACTCCTTCAATATCAACTATGATGCGAGAAATCCTACCCATTAAGATAAGAATTTGTTGATTTTCCATGCGTAGCTATATTGCAGAACATTCTAACCTAGGTTCTCCCATTTTTTTCCAAGTCTGCTTTGGAATCACATTTGAATGAGAGCCTAGATCCAAAATGACCTATTCCATTTCAGATTCTCCTATTTGAGAAGTCAAGCATATCCCTTGGCCAGTTCTTCTCTTGTTCTTGTAGATCCTATTGAGAGCCTTTTGCTCCATATGGGGTTGTTCTTTTCCGGCGCAACTACTAATTAAATCTTAATGGTTCTCAATGACCTTCTTATTGCACAAAAGCTTGATACAAGCATGTAAATATAGTTTCACCTCTGCAAGCTGAGCCCCTTTGTGAGTATCGATGGTAAGTTTGATTTCTACTTTGGATGTGCCAAGACCCACGAAGTCCATATTTTTTGCGACAAAGGTTTCCTTTTCCCTTTGTAGATTTAATCCTTCTTTTTGATCAAGAACTCTCCACACCCAAACATTAGTGACAATTATGTTATTTTTTACTTTATTTTCTCTAGTTTCTATGTTGATTCTAGTTACAATATTTATGCTAAGGTCTTCAGTGCATGGTTCCACTCTCATCATTTAAAAATTCTTAGTAGTTTTCTGTAGTTTCTTCTCATACATTTATGAAAATAGTACAGGGAAATATTCAAGAACATGATAAAATTGCCTACAATATCTTCATGATTGTTGTGTTGGGTTTATAAAGTTGTGCACATAGTGGCTAGCCTCTCCACAGTTATAACAAATGAGTTGTCCCCTTTCATGAACAGCTCCTCTGCCACTTCCTCATCCTCTGCCTCATGCTTAGATGGAGATGCAGGTGAATATCGTCCTCTAACCTCAGCCTGCAACTTGTACGAAGAAGCCTTCTCAATCATCAGATCAAAGCTGCAATATTTCTTGTCATAATGTCCCACAGATCGACAAAATGTGCAGAAATTTTGTTGTAACTCTGGAATATATTTACCAATCCTACGACAAAATTATATCGTATGCAGTCCATTTGTTTAAAAAATCATGCAACATATTTTGGGAACCTCACTAGGCAATTCCCCTTTCTTAATCAAACTTGGTCCTCCAACAACCAAATAGTTATTATATACAATAAACTGATCCCTGTGATGTACCTCGACTTTACAACGTGTGAAAAATACTCCCGCCCACACATCCTTTTCCTTCCTCTTTCATAATGTTTGTATCTCTAAGTGTAGCACAAATTACTAAATTTGGATTTTCTGAGCCCTAACCTATGTGGTAATTATAGGTGAGGCTTCTAGCTTCATGGAAATCTACACAAATTCAGCTTCTGTCGCAATATTCTGTTGATTTAAATATTGGCGCAAATGTGGTAGTAGCATAGCAATGAACCATTCTTTGTGTTGCATTTCATACATATAAAATATTCCATATCTGATGGTGCATTTCGATCATTTATATCCCTCCCATACAGATTCATTCACTTTATGGTGGATCTCCTTTAATTCAATCATGCATTGAGAGTAATATTTTGGCTTTTTGAACTGCCCCTTCAATGGGGTCTTAAGCTTGAAGGGCCTTTAAATTAGACATAAATTATAGTCCATATAACCTTTCTTAGGCACATAAAAGATATATTAAATATCTCCTTCTACACTTAATAATGTGGCTTTTATGATTTAATATGTTCTTAGGAAGGTTTAAATATAATTGCATATTTGTGCCTAATATTATTTATTTTTGTAGAATATTGTGAGAATCGGAAGATTCTCAAGATTTGGAGAAGGAGATAATTTACGGAATTTATCCATAATACTCGAGGATAAATATTGGAGAATAAATGAACAAAATATCATGAAATAATTGAGAAATTATGTAGCGATTCTAGAATTTTGATGATTGAGAAAATCTAGGAATGTGTTCCCTGTCATTTACCGCAAACTCCTAGTGTTGGGTTACATATCCACTCTTAGATGGATTTTGGAGGGGAAAGCTTCTTCCTATTAAGGAGAATTCTTCCTCATCATTTTGAATAAGTACCAATTCGAATTTTCCTCTAGGGGCATGTATTTTTTAGTCTTATTGTGGAGAAAACTTGTTTTCTGGCAGCTCCACTTTCTTTTCTTGAAAGGATATACTTGGACTGATTCAACAATGAATATTGGTACCATTTTTTTGCTTCTAAGGCTTGGTTTCTTCGATAAGATTCTGATTCCTTCTTGGTTTTGGCCATCCTAGGACCCTCATAGCCCTCTTGCACAATTTCTTTATGTTCTTTTCACTTCTTATTCACATATTATTTTTGTTTTGCATATTTCTGTATTTAGTATTATTTATTTTATTTTTGTAGGATTGACTTAGATGATTTAAGTGAGTTATTTTGAAGGTTTTTTATAGGTTCAAAATAATTCTTCATCATTATAATAACTTTGGAAGGTCATATTATCATTAAGATACCTGGATTTGGTATTAGTTCACGAATATAAGATTTCTGGAAATGCCTTGTGGTGAAATAGTAGTAAATTTATGTTATTTTTTAGAAGGGTTTAGTCAGATAAATTTTACTTGATTACATTTGGATTAGGTCATAATAATTTTATATTCGATAAAAAAAATTACCACATTTCATTTTCACTTTATTAGGTTAGGAATTTGATAGATTAACTTGCTCACTAGTTCCTAAATTTCCAGAATTTAGAGTAGTAGATTTCTGTTATTTTTTCCCAAATATAAACAGGTGTAATTTGGAGTGATTCCACTTCTAATGGAGACCTAATACCTCATACTTAATAAAAAAATTTGTGTCAGCCCATTTTATTTTTATTTACCTAGTCATTCGGTGAGTTATTTCCAAAATATACTTACATGTAGCAAAACCAGAGTTGCCTGTAGCACTCTTGTAGCATGGTAAAATTGACCAGATTTTCTCCCAAAGTTTGGATTTTGTCTCCTAGGCTTGAATCATGACCCCATAGGGCCTAAATACAATATTTAAGAGGAATAAAAACCACATAGGTCATTCATTTTCGCAAATTAGATTAGGTATTTTTATTTGAATTCGTGCTCTTAGGATTTCAATTACAATTTGTTGTTCTTTCCTAGGATTAATTTCTTTTCAAAGAAATACTTCCATTTCTGCAATTATTTTAGGCTTTGATTCCATGAAATTCCCTCCATTACATCATATCAACAAAAGGAAGCATTGTATGTTGCACATATAGTGTCGATATCTCTTAAGTTTATACAAACCTCAGGTTGATAATTAAGGTTGGTAGCATGGGTAGTTGCATCATTCTTATTGAAATATTGAGGCTCATCACTTTTTGGTGTCATTTCTAGAGAGGTATTAAAGTATGCATTGCTTTATTCCATATTTTATTCATTTTTTTCCTTTCTGCAAAAACAAACAAAATGCATTAGGAATATTTCATTTCTAAAAAAAAAAATTCATTGCATTAGCATTCTTATTGGAAAATATTAAAAGTACTTATTCAACACCAACAACGCGCCCCCCCCCCCCCCCCCCCTCCCCCCCCAATTTATCATGTGGTACAGTAAGAACCACATCGCCATCAAATTTTTCTGGTAGAAGAAGAAGAGATGGAAGAGAAGGTAGACGAAATTGATGGAGCTAATGACATTGAAGAAGATCATCTTGGATTTCCCATTCAAGGTACTAATGTTAGTGTGCATATGAAGAGAATCCCTCCATGCTTAATTCCCAACTTCCATCATATGAGGTGAGAGGATCTAGAAACATTTCACTTTGAATTTGAAATAATTTTTAGATCTTATGGCTAGTTATCACACACTCAAAAGTTAAGATTGTTTCCTCTAAAATTGAAGGATAGAACTCTTAAATGGTTCATGAGTTTAGGTACTAATTCAATAAGATCATGGAATGACATGGAAAAGAAATTTCTAGAAAAATATAAATATCACGATATTAAATAAGAAATCTTTAGAATGAATCAAAAACAATATGAGAGCCTTGAATACCTAATATATATGTTCATGTTTAGTTTTAAGAGGGAAAAATTACAACATTTAGGATTTGACACACTAAAACCCCTCTTACTTAGAACAATTAGGGATGAGTGGATTGATCTCCTTGATCACATGAGTAGAGGAGATGTATACCAATTATCATTTCAAGAAATTTGTGAAATATGAAAGATAATATGAAGAGGAAGGGAGAGAGTAAGTAAATCAACATCAAAATCGGTAAGTCAAGATGAACTTGGAAATTTTCTTAATAACTTTAAAATAGAAATTACTAGAAATCTAAGTGAACAACTAGAAATGTTAATAATGCAAAATGAACAAAAAGAAGATGTTGATATTTATATTATGCACTATAAATCGTATGCTACTAAATATTTTCCATCATTACCAAGGTTTAAGGAAGTGTACCAAGAGGGTAATCGAGTAGGTCAATCACCAAAGAAGCTATGTTATGTAGCTCCAGGAAGACCATGGAAGCCTAGCCAGCTTGATATGATGCAAGTACCTACTTCATAATTTCAAGCTTACTAACATCCATCTCAAGGTAATTTGAACAAACTCCCTCCTTGGAAACCTTGTCCATCTCAACCCGAAAACAAATCTTGGCAACAAGGTTGGCAAGGAACTTATCAGAAAAATCCACAATATCATAAATATTTTCCTTAATATCATCCAAGATGTACTCCATGCTATCCCTACTATATTCCTCCACCACAACCACAACCTCAACCACATCCATCTCATAGATCCACTCCCACTGAACTACATGTACCACCATTTCCAAACCCACACAATGAAGCATCTCAACCCACTTACAATATGGAGGTACAATAATACCAAACATATCCTCTTCATATAAATGGTATTCATCTTATTTGAAGAAAGGTATTTCAAAAAAAATATTTTGTTGATTTCATTGAAGGAAAACATCCAGAAGAAGAAGATTCAATTGAGAAGATCAAAGAATAAGGGGCTACACTTGATGAAGAGCAGATATCAAAATCATATATTGAGAAAGTTACCGCATGCTTACCATCATATCCTCCAAGTGTTCAAGAGGATTATCAAAAAAAAGAGGAAAATTTGAATTTCATGGTAGAAGAAGACATGAAGAATGATCCCAATGATCAAGAAAACCAAGGGAATCAAATCTGTATTGAAATCTGATTGCGGAGAATCATTAAGTTGGAACAACACACTCTTCTTCAACCATACTTGATACAATATTAGTCAAATAAATTCATCTCTCATATTCAGGTACATGGAAAAGCATGTATTTCAAGTGTACACATGATTTTGCTCTCATATTGATGTGCAAATGGCTCCATTAGAACTATTCCTATACTTGAAATAGATTCCATTTTTTTAGGTAGAGTAGGATAAAAAAAAAATTAAAAAAAATGTAAAAAGATAAAAAGAATAAAGAATAAAATATGAAGGTGAAAACCACTTTTGAGGTGCCTAAGGTAGTCTCACTGATTAAAAACCTACATGATCTAGTCAATGGGTTGAAAAAAAGAGAAAAGACAATAAAAATAAAACATCCTAGGTGAAAACCTCCTTTGACGTGCCTAGGGAGACCTACTATTTGTAAACCTCATTAAGGTAGCTAGTAGGCCTAAAGAAAAAAAAAAGTGTGAAAAAATGAAAAGAAAAATGTATTTACTCCATGTATCTCTCTCTAATGAATGCAGATGCTCTCTAATCGTTGTAAACAACAAAAAAACAAGATGGCACAAAAATAAAAATTTGGTGAACACCCTAGTCAAAGGAAGTCAAAATTGGACTTCCTCCTCCTTTGCTAAGAGGATCCAAAAGGACCTAGGTCACGAAAATCCATCACCCTCATCCATTTCCAATATCCACCCATCATTTCTAAGCTTTTCACATTGATTTTCCTTGTTGTCCTAAAATACTACATGAAACCCTATTTTTGCTACAAGAAACTCCTAGTTTTTGCAGAAAATTGTTTTTATTATATCTCAAAAATCGTGCATCTCTTTACTGACCAGTTTCATGGGAAGATGCATATATATGATGGTAACATGATTAAGAAATTTAAAGACATTCCAGTGCACAATTTGTGAGAAATAAACCTCCGTTACCTCCAACCAATTTTATTTTTTCTCGTGATTCTTGTATCCAATGGCCAATATGTTTTATGGGGAGGTGCATAAGGATGATAGTAATATCATAGAAACATTTTAGGTAAAAACAGTCTATCATTTGAGACACATGGTAAAAACAAGTCTGCTCCAAGGGGTTGTCCTGAACGGTTACTGGAAACTCTGTAATTTCTACAGGAAGTTACAACAAGCTACATGCAGGTGGATAAATAGCAAAAAAACAATCACAAAGGGTATTTATGTGTAAAAAAATAAATTATGAGAGTCTTCCCATCATTTCCTACCACCTTCTCATCATTCCTCCATCTCAAGCACAATGACTTTTCACTCAAAACCCTACACTTTGTCACTTCTGTAACAAAATGTTTTTATACAAAAACACAGGTATCCTTCACATCATTCTTCCAAGACCACACTACTCCTTCTTAGCCTTACCCCACTCTCCCTCATCGCCCCATGCATATTGGAAGTTAAAAAGATACAAATAAGACCTTTTAAAATAAGGAAACATGTTCCTCTAGAAAACCTATGTAATCACCAAAAAGAATTATAAGTGGTTTTATCAATCATCGAAGAAGACATGAAAATTTGTGAGGTGAATATGAAGAGACTATGGCACTGCAAGGAGGAATTTCATGAGAAGCAACAACCTAGACATTAGAGAGGAACCTACAAACATACAACAAAGGTATTGGTAAAGCATTCAAGCATCCAATCAATCGTTAACTTCAACACTCACATCATGAGCATATTAGTAGCAACATTTAAGTCTGGGATGTGAAGCAACCACAACAAAAAAAGGAACCCTTGAAGACCTCCATATTAAAGGTTATCAAAAATATAAACTCCAACAGATTATCACATGTGCTTCCATATTAGCTTCAGAACCACAAAAGAGAACTTCAACAGTCATATCAACAGCTTCAATATCACCTGCAAAAACAAATCAAGGGTAAGGCTCAAGTATGCATTCATCTAAAACATTCTTTGAATGTACTATAGCTTAATAAAACATTAAAAGTGTTAGAAGGAAATTTTTTTTATAGCCAAAATCTATAGAAGAGCAACCTCACCCTTATCTAGCAATTAACTTCACTTTTTCCACCAAGACACACACACATGTTGAAGAGGAACAAGAAAAATGTAAAGAGGACCGGAGAAAGTGGGTAGTAATATTTTTGTTTTGATGTAAGGCAAGGAGTTCCAAGGGGTAACTAAGGGTGAACTCAATTAACAGAAAAATAAATATGAGTTTATTTTGCATTCAATAAAAAAAGAAGAGAAAAATTGGAAAACAAAAGAAAAGAATTGAGAAAAAGAAAAGAAAAAATAATAAAATAATAAAATAATAAAAGGTGGACCCACCACCTCTTAGCATGTGAAATATAATTTATACAAGAGAAATAGGGTTGCTACAGATGAAAACACATTTTCTAGAGGAAGGACAAAGGACAAAATGTGTTGATGAAAGGTGATTTTATTCCTCTTCTCTCCCTCCTCTTCTTACACAATCCATGGAAAACACCAGCATGAACCCATTCACTCATTTCATCCCTTCAAGTAGGCAAAAAAACTCCATTTTTACCTGTGAATATAATTTCTATAGGAAAGGCCTAGCAGCTACAGGATTCTTGTAGCACTACAGGAAACCCTGTAAATGATACAAGAAACTTATTTACAAGGAAAGTAGCTCTCTCAAATGTTTCTAAACTTCAAAAAGAGAATGATAATTTATTTATTTTCCTATAAATACCTATCCTAACCCTCACTTCACTCCATGCACAAGTATTAACTCCCTAAACCCTATTTTAAGCCACTAGCATCTGTATCACCTATACCTTGGCATGGGACCTCTCCTCTTACCTCTCCATCACTCCATAAAACATTTCCCTTCATCTATAAGCAATTTGGAGTCTCAAGAAGTAGAGAGAAGACTATTATAGGAAGTTGAAAATTTTTCTATAGAAAATATTTATATGGAACAACAAGGTCAAAATCTGAGGATAAGTTGATGAAGATAGATTCAATGGACCACCAGTAGACTCCAAGAGGATGAACACACCAACAAAGGCGACTACGAACCTCCATGCAGCACCTACAAGAGGAAATGAAAATAGAAGAGTAGGAAGAAGATTGATAGGAGGAGCAACACATGGACCAATAAATAGAGAATGAAATAGTCCATCATACATGAATAACCACAAGGCAAGGATGATGATTAGGTTGCCCTGAGGATGAGCAACAGTTTCAGTAGGGGGTTATGATGGGCCTCTAAATTAGACATAAATTAAGGCCATCTAACCTTTATTATACACATAAAATATATATTAAATCTCTCCTTATAGACTTAATACTATTTTTTATGATTTAATATGTTTTTAGGAATGTTTAAATATAATTGAATATTTGTGCCTAATTTTATTTATTTCTGTAGAATATTGGGAAAATTATGAATATTTGGAGCAGGAGAAAATTTAGGGACTTTATCCCTATTACTGGAGGATAAATATTGGAGAATAAATGAACAAAATATCATGAAGTAATTGAGAAATTCTACAAATATTTTGGAACTCGAATGATTGAGAAAATTTAGCAACGTGTTCTCTATCATTTACTGCAAGCTCCTAGTGTTGGGAACCAGATCCACTATTTGAGGGATTTTGGAGGGGAATGCTACCTCATAATTTTATATAAGTACCAGTTTGAATTTGCCTCTAGGGGCATGTATTGTTCAGTTTTATTATGGAGAAAACTTGTTTTCTGGCAGCTCCACTTTCTTTTCTTGCAGGGATGTACTTGGACTAATTCAATAATGAATATTGGTGCCATTTTTAGCTTCTAAGGCTTGGTTTCTTCCATATTAATTTGTGTCCCCCTTGGGCTTGGCCATCCTAGGAGACTCAGATGCTTCTTGCACAATTTATTTATGTTCTTTTCACATCTTATTCACATACATCTCTTATTTCTATTTTTCATATTTTTGTATTTAATATTATTTCCTTTCTTGTTGTAGGATTGAGTTAGGTTATTTAAGTGAGTTATTTTGTAGGATTTTTAAAAGTTCAAAATATTTATTAATCCTTATAATAAATTTTAAATTTCATCTTATTCATTAAGCTACTTGGATTTGGTACTAGTTCATGAATATAAGATTTCTCGAAATGGATTGTAGCGAAATAGTAGTAAATTTATTTTATTTTTTAGAAGGGGTTAATGAGATCCATTTGACATGATTCCACTTGGATTAGGTCATAATAATGTTATAATTTATAAAAAAAAAATTACCCCATTGAATTTTCAATTGATTAGGTTAGGCATTTGATATATTAACTAGCTCACTAGTTCATGAATTTCCATATTTTAGAGTAGAAACTTTCTGTTATTTTTTAGCACATGTGAATAGGGGTATTTTTGAGTGATTTTACTTGGAATGGAGACCTAATGCATCATAATTAATAAAAAAAAAATCATCATCCCATTTCCATTTGATTTACTTAGTCCTTCAGTGAGTTATTTCCAAAACGGACTTGCTTGTAGAAAAAATAGAGTTTCTTGTAGCACTATTCTAGCATGTGTAAACTCAACCATATTCGCTCACAAAATTTGATTTTTGTCTCTTAGGCTTGAATCATGACCCCTAGGACATAAATAAATGATTTGGTAAGAATAAAAACCAATTAGTACATTCATTTTCGATTATATTAGGTATTTTTATTTGAATTCATGCTCTTAGGATTTCAATTACAAATTGTTTTTCTTTCCTAGGATTAATTTCTTTTCAAAGCAACACTTCCATTTCTGCAATCAGTTTAGGCTTTCATTTCGTGAAATTCTCTTCATTACATCATATCAACAAAAGGACACATTTTATGTTACACATATAGTTTCGATACCTCTTAAGTTTGTGCGAACCCCGAGTTGATAAGTAAAGTTGGTAGCCTCAGTAGTTGCATCATTTTTCTTGCAATACTGAAACTCATCAAAGCTCTTCAATCATGGAATTAGGATTTATTTCCATATACCTCATGTACCAATATAGTTTGTTTTCTTTAAATGTATTATCTAGCTATGATTTCTTAACATTATCATTATTGATTTGTTGTGATGTCCATCCAACATCTACGAGGATCCAAAATTGGTAAACATCTTCATTTCCAACGCCCTTGAAATTTTGCAGCTTAATGGAGGTATTCATGTAATATTATGGAGGTGGAGGTGGGGTTGGAGGTGGAGTAGATGGCTTGTGAGAGTGAAGCGAACTAGGAAGTGGGGTGGATGGTATCTGAGCTAATTCCAATCACCCAAGAATATCTTGTTTATGCAATCCCTCTTCTTCTAAGTGCACATATTCATGAGAGATCATTTCTTTAGAATCCCTCTCATTGTCATATTTATGCTCAAGAGTTTTATAAATAAAACCCTCTTCTAGATCCCCTCTGTAATTTATTCTGTTGTGCATCGTCGAGCCTCTTCAGGACATTCACTCAATGTGGCTGCACAAAGTACCCTTTTCACATAAAAGAATTTTAATCCAAAATTTCAATGAGCATGGGAAATTAGCTCTAGGTACCTTGAAAAATATTCTTTCAGCTTCAGAATATGATACGAAATTATCAATAAAAAATTTAGTTACAAACCCACTTAGAACACTATCAATCCAATAATCTATTGCGCGGGTAATTTTATTGCTAGATTTCTCCAACTGTTGCACCAAATTAAGAGTCCTCCTTGTGATCGCGTCGTCCTTTGTGGATGTATAAAATTTAGTTAACCAAGATAACTAATCATTTAAATCAGTTGCAAAGGAAGAAAATAAAATTTCGTGGACCTCTATGTAGATATACCTTTGCTCCTAATCCTCAGCAGATAATTTAGGGTTTTAGTTTTCTTAGATTGAAAATTTGTGCACCTTCTTGTCAATCCAATCTTGCAATTCATTCTGGGTCGGATTTCACAACATCAAATCTCCATAAAAATGGTCTCATTCCAAAAAATGAAACCATTTGATGGCTTAAGGGGTCCTGACCCAGGTTTGAAGTAATTTCGCAACCAACAAAACCTCCAACTGCTATCCCTTTCAGCAATGATCTACATGTGCAGACCAAAGTATCACTCGAAGTACTATGGTGGGGTGCTAGAAGCATGTTTTGACACCATGAGGGATAATTTGATGTGTGTTTTACCATTACCTAATGCTTATATGTCTATGTGGAACTTCCCAAGAAACTAGGTCTAAGCGTGGATAACACCCTTAATAAATATGCATTAACATATAGGTGTAAACAATTATATTTCAATTAGATGTTAACCCTTTCTCATTCATAGATCACTACAGAATTAACCATTACTTCAATATAAACTTGCGTAGAAGAGATCTCTATACTCAATTCAGATTTAACACTTAAAGAGGAGTAATACTTTCATGCAGATGCAATCTAATTTGACTTATCATTTACTTAAATAAATACGCTTTCAATAGCATAGATATAGATCTATAATTTTAGTAAGCAAGATATAGCACACATAAAAAATCTAATACTGTTAGCCACAAAAATCACACCAAAGTCTGAGTTTGCCAAAACTTCTTCTTTATTAATGGATTTACAATTCAGTACAATCTCTTCACATCTGCGCACAGAATAGCAAAATCCATGCACACATCTCGGGACTAGGTATCTGCGCACACAACCAACAGGAGCCTTTATACCTGGCCAAACCAACCCAAACTTAGATCAAAGCACATGACATAAACATAACATCCATATATTCATCGATATCCCTTACTCAAATCGTCTCTTACATATTTATATCTTTCCAAAAGTGCACATACCATGGTCTCAAACCATGGTTTGAGACCCATGGTTTTTCCCTTTTACCCATTACACTGATTAAGGGACTTTGACATCTCCTTAAGCCCCTTGACATCTACACGCAAAGCATACAAAAAAAAAACTTAACAAAAAATGCTCAAAATTTCTTTACATTAGAGGACCATACTCCAAAACTTCTACAAAGTTGTGGAAGGTAAGGGTGAATGTGAATAAAGCATGTATGTAGCCCGAAGGTGAGTCATATCTGAGTGGTCCGGCGTGGAACAGAATAGTTGTTTCACTAATACCAGGAGGAGAAACTCATTCCTTATGTAATCCACTATGGTTTTCCCTTTCAGCATGGATGTATTTTCATGGGAAGAGTCCACTTTTCTCTTTCCTCCACTAACCTCTGGTTGTATGTTTCCCATAGCACGAATACTTCTCCTTGATCACAACAGACAGGAAACCCCGCCCTGGTGACCCTTGCAAACTCGACGTTGAACACCTTAAGGCATTTACTGACTGACTCTAGGCACTCCACAGTCTTGAACCTGGCATCTTATTTCTACAACATCTCATGACATCCATGATGGTGCTCAATCAATCCACCATGTCTATAGTCCTTATACCACTAATCAGCCTCTCGTTCATTGACTCGATGTATTTTCTAGCGACTAGGGAGTTCCTTGCTCCAGTTTCCTGACCTGCTTTGAAATGAGCTCCATATTCTCTGATCATGACCTTCTTTTCATCGATCAGTGTGATGTATTCTGAGTCATTCTTCATCTCGATAATAATTTTGTCCCAAGTCATTTTCTTAGCCTACAACAAAGAAATATTTCCCTTTAGCTTTTCCTTTAGATTTTATGATTTCGTGGTTGGCTTCTTGTAAGTTACTATAAGTGAAGTCGGGATTTATTTTTCAAACTTATAGCTACCTCTCTTTATGGACCAAATTTGTCTTGGAATTTTAAAAATCTCTATGTACCTTCTAGAGCTCCCCTTGAGAGAGTTTTAGCTCAATAAAGGATTTCGTGAGCTGATTGGTAGGATCTTGAGGGTCACCTGACATGACCACTATAAAGATATAAGTATCAATCCTCATCTCCAACTCTACCATTTGATACTTGAGTACTATGATTTCATCATTCTTGTCAATGAGGTTCTTAACCAGAGCCTGTTTCTCTACTTCTAAGTGGGCCAGCTCAGGAGTTTGGATATGCTCACTTCTTGGCACCTTAGTCTTGTGTCATAAATACTACTTTTCCTATTGTGCTCTTTTGAGGAGAGATTCTATGGTTGACTGACCTTCGAGAGTCGAACCTTTCTTTGTGATCATATCTCTAAAAAATTTGACCTGCATGGTGAGGGCCTTATAACTAGCCCTCTCTTTCCCCAACCTAGTAGTTTTCTTTTTCAACATCTTCTTTACTTTATCAATAGTCATTGTGTTCCTTCCAAGTTCATTATATAGCATTTTTCCTACCTTCTTGTGTAAGTTGACCTTAGCATCCAAGAGGAATGAGGTTAGATCAATTTAGAGTTCCAATGTCTTAAACTACGACCTTGAAGGAAGTTGTTACGTAGGTAAATCCTCTCTGCGGATAGAGACAATCCCTCTAGCCCCAGGGTGGGTCTAGAAACAAAGGGACACACTAAAGTGTTACTTCCTAGTTAATGAATGAACAAGATACATGGTAGATCGACCTACCTGGAATCCAATGTTGTCATCATTGCGGAAAGAGTAGTAGCCTATTGCTCTTGCCTTGGAAAATCACAATCCGTTTGTTGTTACGCTCGGATACCTACACATAGAACAAGAAACAAGAACAACATACAACATCATAGTTTCACTCATAACTATTAACTAGTCAAAAAGGGCTAAACATATCGCATTACACAAACATCATAACACAATAGTGGAACCAAATAGTAGTCATGTATATAAATGAATATAAGGAAGAGTTACAACTGATGCTTTGATGTCGCAGTCTCCTCCAGCGGGGTTCAGGCGAGGCGCGTCTCAGATGTTCGTCAGAGAATTCGAACGGGGTGAAGGCATAGACTCAAGCTCTCCTCAACGTAATTCCTTCTATCTATATTCTCTAGTCATTCAGCTATAGTATCAGTTTTCAAAGTTCAACTAGCTTGTACTAATAGAGATAGCCTCTTTTATAGAGGAGAAGGAGGAGGTTGGGATCCCTAAGAAGGTGGGAGGGAGTCCTACCCTTTAGGAGAGTTCCATGGGAGGTGGAAACTACTAAATAAAGGAGGGATTCCATGGTTTTTTTAGTTCAACTACTTTCAATGACTCATCCTCGAGGTGGTTGGAATTGAACCTCTGCCGCTATTTTTAAAAAACATTCCATAAAAAACTTGGCACGGGTGCTTAACTGGGACACAGTGCCAACTCGCATAACCTTAGTTTTAATTTTCCAGCTCGGCGCAGGAGTGTACTGGCTACACATGCCAAGGAAAAAACAAATGTTTTTACAGTCCTGCTCGGGGAATTGTCAATGAGAGGAATGCTACTCTCATGCAAAGGAATGTAGTGATGGTTTTTGCAATGCATGAAATTTCTTATTGGTCACAGAAATGACCTTCCAATGGGCAAGATGAGTATTGCAAGGACAGTGAAAACATGTTGTGTAACATATGCCCCCTAAATCATGAGGTCCGAGGGAGAGGGAGGGGAAAAATTCTTTATGAGAACGCATTCAAACCAAACACCGTTGTTGAAAAACATGTAATTACAAATAAAACTGATATATTTGATACATTAACATGTGGCATGGGCACAACCATCCATAGTAGAGTATATATAAAATTTGAGATCTGATGCGTGGGTGCAACCATCCAACAGTAAGGATCAACAAATAGACTCAGGTATGGTCACAACCATTTTCTCAAAAAATTCATGTGAAAATTCATAACGGTCCACTAAAATCTGTAGCCTGGACTTTATCAGAAAAAATCCAGGGTTTTACGCTCCATCTCGACCTGAACAAGTACAATTTCAGGCATGCGAATATATGAACTGAAGTTGAACATGCAATAAAATCACCTGATTACTAGCCAATGATGAAAGCTATTAATAGGCATGAAAGGAACCAAAAATAATGACAATGGATCTCAAGGTACAACCGGTACAATCCACGGGATGTGAACAGTGATCTGGCATTGAACATCCACTGAATCACTCGATCAAAGGCCAATGATGTGGACCTTGCATCGAATGCGAAAAACCTGCCATTAAGACATGCAAGCTCCAAGGTACCAGAATAGAGTCTCTCCATCAAATTCCTGGATAATGAGTTGAAGTCGACAAGAAGTGACCTGATTGAAGGTAGGCCGTAATGTTTCCCACATCTTCGATACGAGATAGAGGAACATGATAATAGTGAATCAGGAACAACAGAGAATTAGAGGGAGGTTAAATATTGTAGAGGAAAACTTATCTTGAACATATCAGCGACATGACACTAGATTTGGTAGTATTTGACATCAAAGGACCTGAGGTCATGATGATGCAGCAAAGAGAAGATGAGAGGTCAAAAGAGATTACCCAAACCCATGGAGGCAAAACTGATGAAATGAGATGTCCCCAACCCGACACAAATGCAAAAAAGTGCCATGTTCAAGAGTGACACATTGCCAACATAAACAAAACTTGGTTCCATTTCCCCCCCACCATTTCTGGCGAGTACCCCAATTATTTTTTTAAAACAAGCTTGAAGAGGATAGCATATGCTTATGCTGTAAGTTTGTCCTTCAAAAAAATCCATCCTAGTATATCTTACGAGCCCCAGGAAGGAGGAACTCGAGTAATGTCATGGTGACAAAATCCAATGTCATCAGTGTTTAACGAGTCTGACAAAGGGAGAACTCAACATCTTTTCATGTTTAGAGTGTTTGAAAAGAAGGTGGAAAAGAAAACTCCATCAGTCGTAGGTAGTCTCACAGATCTGAAAAGGTAGAAAATTGTGTCTACGAGAACCTCTTAGCCACGATAGGGTAAGGTATTCTGTTTTCATAAATAATCCATCTCAGCCCAAAAAAGGCTTAAACGTATACTAGATGGATATCATTTCGCATCCATTTAACAAGTTCAAAACGACAAGAATCTCGACAATATTTTCAATTTTAGAGAGTCAAAAAAGAGCTGAAAGATAACTCCAGTAGTGACTTTTTCGAGTTTTTACTGAGTCCAAAAAATTATAAAATATAACTTGTTACTTCATCACTGTCGCATAAAAACCTGTTGCTACGCAAGAGACATGTGTAAAACCCATTTCTTGAAAATAATATAACAAAATAACTAAAAAATATGTCTTAAAACCTAATTAGGGTTGTGAAAAAAGTTATAAAATGCCAAAAATGGTAAAAATAATTACTTTTCACTTTTTATCTCTTATGGAGCAATACTTACCCATTTCATTGTGCAATCTTGCAGTGACAATAGCATTTAATCCAGCAGATCAATCTCAAAGCCGTCAGTTCCAAGTAAGAGCTGAGATCCCTCTTTTCATTTTGAGTCATTTCTTACTATCTGCAATTTCCAATTTTGAATTTTGGGGGAGGAAATGTAAATATTAGGGCACGATGGTTGGTGCGGGTTTCAGGCATGAAGTCGCACCAACCACCCAATTTTCTACACTAGGGCGCATCCATTGGTGTGATTGTTTGGAAAACAGTTGCGCCAATGACGATGTTAGTCATTAGTATTTCTCACTTGTTTTGATGACTATTTGCATTGTCCAGGTTTTCTAGAAACCAATTTCAAACAATCATTTTGTCCTCTAGAAATCCCCTCAGACAAATTTTTCACTTTTCCCTCCTCTCTTACCTACTATAATTAAATTGGTAATCCCATAAAAATCCCATCTTAGACTGATGGGCTTTACTCTGTACATAACTATCATATCTGTGTAAAGCTTCTTATCTTTGATGCCTAAAATCCCACTATTTCACAAATTTTCCTAGCCAAGATAGCACAGGTTTTCCATTGTACCCTCCTACTTCCCAAGTTACTATTGATGACCTAAGTATGTCTAGGAAAACGTTCAAAGTAATGACAAAGTGTCTAGGCTTATAGGTGATGGTGCTTAGGTTGAATATTTAAAAAACCTTTGTCTTGATAAAAACTCTATTTTTCTAACTATCAGTCAAGTGCCCTTTTCCTAAACATCTTGCAAAGAAACCTATTAGTCATCCCTAGGTCATGCACCATCATGTTTGTCATATAATTCTGTTTTAGCAAAGCTCAAAGGTGAAATCAAGAAAAACAAAGCAAAGCTGGTCATATTTCTAAAATTCACTCAAGCAGTCTCCAAGGTGTCTCCTACTCGTCCAACAAAAAAATTGCCAAGACTTAGCCACCTTATCAAAAACATCTCTGCAGGGATGTCTTGATGGTTGGCCTAAATCAAAACATAGTAAAAGAGACACACTAAGAAAAAGCTTCAGTCAAACCAGTTGACATTTTGAATAAAGGATACAATGAAGCTAAAGAACACAGGAAACACAAGTTTTTCTCTATAAATCAAAGATGCCTAAAGTGTCAAAAGATCATTTATTATGGAAAAAATGAAAATATTTGGAGGACACTACAAAAGCACTTCATGTCACTTCAATAGGTATTCTTCTACTCCTTAAGCTTCTGGGCCAAAACTCAGAAAATCAATAGTATGTGACCAAACATGGCAAAATTCTGGTAAAAAGGCCATTAAAATAGTTTTTATACCTCAAAGCATAATGGAAGAGGGACAACTGCCTTTTTCCATGCCCCTGCAGGTAAGAAAACAAACTATTAGAGGCGCCATCAGTGGAGAAGACCAAGATTACTACAAAGGGACAGTCATATTAAAAGACGAAAAAGTGGGTTTACTGTTTACAAAATTCTGTTATTAAACCCCACAGTGGAAAGATGTTTCAAGCTTTTCATAAAATTTGGATGAATATGTAAATGGGCATCAAGAAGCAAAAAAAAACACCTCCTTCATAGACAAGCAAAGGGTGCAAGGTTCTTTATTACTCAGCTATCTTTTGAAAGACAAGTAAAGATCACATTTTATGGTTTTCAAAAAACAGAGAGCACCTTTGCACTAAGAAAAAGGAAATCAATTTTTGAAGGATAAACTACTGCATAAGGATAGTCACACCAAAAGGGAACAACAGGTATGTCTTATTGTGAAAATACAATTTGTTTATTATCCTCACATTGAAATGCTTTAAAGGCCATTTTCAAAAGATTGGAGGGATAAGTGAATAAGCATGAAACACCTCCTTCATTAACAACAGAGGGTGCAAGGGTTCTTGTGAATTATCTTTTAAAGATGAGGAAAGTTTACATTTTTTGGTTTTCAAGTACAGAAAGTGCCTCTGCACCGAAAAGAGAAAAAATTCAAAACTTGAAAGTTAAAGATGTCACGCAAGAGGATAGTCATAGTTTGTTTCTAAGAAAGAGGAAAAAATGTTTGCAAATTTTACCTTGCAAAATAACAAAGGACATTTTAGGCCCATTCATATACTTAAAAAGGTTAAAAGTTGCATACATTACAAACACAGTGAAAGGGAGCAAATGAGAAACACGTTTTAAAAACCAAAGCGAAATCTTTTTTTTTGCCCCTTAAATATTTTCAAAAGGGAGATACAAATACCCCAACGGCCCTTTTTTCCATCCATTTGGATTATGGAAAAAGAGGAGAAGGCTTTGATTTTTTAGAGAAATATCGTGGGAAAAAAAACTGTGGACATTGCACACCTGAGTATTAGCGCTGTGCACCTGTAGTAGCTCACAGTGTAAGTCTACACTAGACGCTGCATGCTTGTGCATGAGTGCTACATTTTCAGTAGTTGGCCCAACATGAAGACAATGCCCAAGCATTTATGCCCAGGCCACCACCTGACGTGCAGACGCTGCACACCCACAACAGTCTCCATCGCAACTCTGCGGGCAGAGGCCATCACCTGACGTGCAGATGTTGCGTGCCTACAACAGACCTGGGCCAAGGGTGCTGCATGCCCACAACACTCTCCATCGCACTTCTGTAGGCGGAGGCCACCTAGGCCAGGGGCACTGCGTGCCTAAGTGAGAAAGCGCAGCGCTGCCATATTTTCTCCAAAAAAGGCCAAAATTTCCTTTTTCTTCGCCAAATTGCTTTTTTCATCACACAGAAGATCTACAAGAGTTTGGTTGAGAGGTACTAAAACTCCTGAAATGGCCTCCTTAACTTTCATTTCATCTATAAAAGGACTATTTATTTGAAATTGAGAGAAAAATAGCATAGTCAGTATATCTCCAAAAGGAAATGATGAACATGAAAGGCCAAAAATAAAAGCTAAGAAGGGAGGGAAACCCAATAGATTTGAGCCTACACACATCCAAGAATTGACCATTTCCCCCTCTTTTTTATCTTATTTTCAAGAATTGGGATTTTTTGACTTCTGTAAAAAATTACATGAAATTGGTAGCCATCCTCATTTAACTGAGTTGTTTGCCCAAACATTGCACATGAAAAAGGTTCACGTAGCAGGTTTAGATTTTGAATTGACTCCTAAAGCTGTATCTAAAGCCACCAAGATCCCTTATATAGGAGAGAAATGGTTTAAACAAACATACCTTGACTTAACCCATTATCAGCTTTTTCTAAAGCCCAATTTTCAAGATGCATGTAATGTTGAGATTGCAACAAGATGATGAGCTTAGTGGAATGGAGTCGCCTTCACTAAGTGGGCCCGTAGGCTATTTTTGGCGCAAAGTTTATTTTTAGACTATGTCTATTTTTAGACATGTGGATCATGTTCTATGAGTTGTAGGATGCTATTTGTGGATGGTTGGTCAAGTTGGAAAAAATAGATGGACTTCTATTTTTAGACATATTGGGCGGAATCTATTTTTAGATTGCCAGTCTAAAAATAGATAAGTCGAATATTATTAGCTCTTAATAATATTTAGACTCTAAAAATTATCTTGTTCTCTTGGAGCACTTTAGTTAAGTGCACAAATGTGGCACAGGAGCTGACAGAAGGAATTACACTATTCCTGAGGGTTAAGTGGGGCTATTGCATGGATACTTCAGTTAGAACTCATGTGACAGAGTTTGGTGTAGTTGATTGAGGAAGTTAGTGGAGTTGTGTTTAGTTTAAGTAATCTAAACATAGTTGAGCTATTTGTATTCAGTTTAACTAATTGATACAATTAGTGAGAATGATGTGAATTAATTATTAATTAATTCACTAATTATAAACTCATTAATCAACTAAAGAATGCATCAGTTAACTTCAGTGCATGGACAGTTTCAGTGGAGACCAGTGCAGAGATAGGTGAAAGAGTAGGTTAACTATCAGTTATGACTATACAGTTTCTATTTGCAACACACAGATAGTTGGAGAAGCCCATGAGGATTGTGCAGTACAATACAGGTGGTTTATCTATTTAATGAATCCATCCCATAGCATTGAAAATGCAATAGAGGCTGGATATCAAGTGGAAAAATATTGGAGCATGTGTTTTGCTAGATCTAGCTTGATAGTGTGTAGCAATTGAGGGTCTGCATGAGAGCTTGTGAGGAGATTTTTTACTATGATTTTTACATGATCTCCATGACATATAATATATAGATAGTTGGGGTTTTTAGCTTTAAGCTTTCCCATGAAATACTGTGTTCATATGTGTGATTGTTTGTGGTTTTAATGTGTGCATACAATTGATTTTACTTCCGCATGTGATGAACAATGGTAGAAGAGATTTTGTATTATGCATGAAGCTAAAATAGTGTGTGATCAGGAGAATATTGGTGAATAATATATTAGTTATTCAAATTTCTACATGGTATCAGAGCTATATTGATCATTGGAGCAATTGCAAAACATTGAAGCAGTTGAGTTTTGTGCTGGTGGAGTTCGAATTTGCAGCAGTGTTTTCTTGGTGTCAAAGTTGAGATGTATTGCCATGGATTGTGATTGGAGTATGCCCTTGAGGGTAGCTCGAATTATATTGCATGGAAGGACAGTATGGAGGCGGTGCTGAATGACAATGGGCTAAAGGAGTTCATAGATGCAGAAATTCCAAAGCCTACTTCTAGTGATGCTATCGTACTTGATGCATGGCAAAAGAAGACAGCAAAGTGTCGAAGGATTCTGTTGGAAGGTGTGAAGGATCACATAGTATCCAGCCTTCATGGTAAGGCTTCTCCATTCTTGATGTGGAAATATTTGATAGATTTATTCCAAAGCAAGAGCGACCAGAGGAAGTTGGCACTCAAGGACAAACTCAAGAACATAAATATGGAGAAAGGTGACAATATTCCCAAGTACCTCATGAAGTCTGTCCAATGAAGGGGTGAGCTGGGAAGTGTGGGGGTGAATTTTGATGATGAGGACTTGGTGAGCTTGGCTCTCCTTGGGCTTTCAAAGAGTTGGAATTCCTATCAGGACTCTGTCAATGATCGGGAGAAATTGCCATGATGGGAGCGACTTTGGTCATATCTTGTGCAAGAGGAGATAAGGCGAAGTAGCAGGGATGAATCTTCATCAAAGAATTATGATGAAGAGAATTGCACTTTGGCTGCCAAATAAAAGAAGGGGAAGAGCAAGAAATCTTCTCAATCCGATGCGAAAGGCAAGAAGCAGGACATGTCCAAGGTGAAGTGCTTTCATTGTCACCAACACAGACATTACACCACTAATTGTCCACAGAAGAAGAAAAATAAGCAGGTTTCTAGGACTACAATTGGAGAGGCCTTAGCCTCGCAGTTTTAGCTAGATTTTTTGCTGATCGCATGCTTGGTCTCAAGCGTGATGGGTTCAGTGTGGTTTCTTGACAGTGGTGCATCTTTTCACATGACAAGAGATCGAGATTTTTTTATTGATCTGGATGAGAAAGATCTTTGAGTGCACATCGAGATGGGTGATGATGCTAGATACAGTGCGACTAGTATTAGTACCATTTCCTTTGAGAGGGAGTCTGGTAAACCCTTCGTATTGAAGGAAGTGATGCATGTTCCAGGATTGAAGAAGAATCTTATCTTTGTGGCGATGTTAGAAGACAAGGGATATGATGTTGTCTTTAGCGAGGGAAAGGCTTTCCTGTGCAGTAAGGAAACTGGCGAGACCCAAAGGATAGGGGTTCAAGTTAATAACCTTTATCAATTTTAGGTAGGTTGCTGCATAGAAATGGCAGGCAAGGTAGAAGGAGTGGTGAGACGGGATGATGGCGAGTTCTGGCACTTGAGATTGGGCCACCTTCACCATGGAGCTTTGAAGATACTATAGTAGATTTATACTGGGCTTCCTAAAGGCACTCTTGCAGAGTCATATCAGTGCAAGGGGTGTACCTTGGGAAAATTTGTGAAAGCCACCTTTCACGAGAAGGATAGTTGCGCCACGATGATCCTCGAAAGAATTCACACAGACGTGTGTGGACCTTTCTCAATAGCTTTGACAGCAAAGCACTGGTATTATGTGATATTTGATGATGATTTTTCTTATAAGTGCTAGATCTTCTTCATGCAGAAGAAGAGCGAGACATACTCAAATTTCTGTGAGTTCAAGGCACTGGTTGAGAAAGAATTGGGGAAGCAAGTGAAGGCTCTTAGTAGCGACAATGGTGGTGAATTCATCTCTGGTGAATTCAAGGACTTTTGTAGTGCAGAAGGAATTCGAAGAGAGCTCATAGCACCTTATAAACCACAGCAGAATGGGGTTGCTGAGCAAAAGAACAGAACGATCGTGGGTGCTGCACGGGCGATGTTGCATGATCAGGGCCTACCCATTCACTTGTGGGTGGAGGCATGCAATACTGCAGTATATGTGTAGAACCATTGTCCTCATAGGATACTTGGAATGAGTACACCCAAGGAGGCGTTTTCTGGTAAGAGGCCTGATATTTCCCATTTGAGGATTTTTGGTTCACCTGTTTACATTCATGTGACGAAGGATGCCAGGAAGAAGCTGGAGCTGACTGCAGAGGTTGGGATATTTTTTGGGTACACTGATACGTCCCACAACTATCATGTGTATTTTCTAGACAGTCACAAGACTGTTGTGCGACGAGATATCAAATTTCATGAGGATAAAGCCATGAAGTGTTCACTTGAGAGGGAGCCACACTTGCATGTAGATGAGGAGCTATTAGTTCCTAAGGATGAGTCTCAGGATGTGGATCAACCACAAGATGAGGTTCATGGAGTGGAAGAGACCACTCAGGCAGCACCAATCATCAGAGGGCGGAAGCGCACTACAAAAGTTGAGGGACTAGCTCAAGATGCAGAGAAGGTTGTAGGAGCACCTACATCACAGCGCAGATAGAGACAGTCACCTAATCGGTATACTGGATACATGGCTCTTATGAGAAAGTGTATCATGATAGAGCCATCCTCTTTTGAGGAAGCTATGAAGGACCTCGCATGGGTAGATGCCATGGTGGAAGAGTATGATTTGATTGTCAGAAACAGTGCATGGGAGATTGTCTTGAGGCCAGAGGGGAAATCAGTGGCGGGTTCGAGATGGATCTACAAAGTGAAGCAGGCAGCTAACGGGAGTGTGGAGAAGTACAAGGCAATATTTATTGCCCGAGGCTTTTCATAGATTGAGGGGATCGATTATGAGGAGACCTTTGCACCTGTCGCAAGGTATTCTTCCATACGGACGATTCTTGCTCTCTCAGCACAGATGGGGTGGCACATTCATCAGATGGATGTGAATACTGTGTTACTCAATGGATTCATTGAGGAGGAGGTGTACATAGAGCAGCCCAAAGTTTTTGAGATCTTCAGCAGTGAGTCGCATGTGTGCAGGCTCAAGAGAGCGATGTATGGGTTGAAACAAGCACCTCGTGCTTCGTACACATGGATAGACAGTTATTTCACCGGACTTGGATTCTCCAAGAGTGAGGCAGATCCTAACCTATACCAGATTTTGGTGGGGGTTAAGTTGCTAATCATTGTACTTTATGTAGATGATTTGATTTTGACAGGTGATGAACTATTTATACACTCATGCAAGTTTGATCTTGCAAAGGAGTTTCAGATGAAGGACTTGGGCCCCCTTCATTATTTCCTGGGATTGGAAATTTGGCAGTACAGTGGTGGACTGTTTTTTTCTCAGGGTAAGTATGCCTGGGATATACTGGAGAAGTTCAACATGCATGGCTGCAAGCCTGTTGATACTCCTCTTCCTGGTGGTTGGAGGAAGGAGGATGCTACTTCAGCGAAGGTAGTGGATGCCACTGTTTATCGACAGTTGGTGGGGTTGCTTATGTATCTAGTCAATACATGACCCGACATATGCTATGTTGTTAACCAGCTTTCACAAGCTATGGCTAAGCCAACCAAGCTCTTCTGGAAGGCAGGCAAGCATGTAATGAGATATCTCAGAGGCACATCGGGATATGGATTATGGTACATATAGTCAGATGAGGTGAGGCTATGTGGCTTCATGGATGCAGATTGGGCAGGGAGCCCAATGGACAGAAAGAGCACATATGGAGGGATTTTCAGTATCGGGTCGACCGTAGTTTCTTGGTACAACAGGAATCAAAGATCCGTGGCACTCAGTTCAGCAGAGGCCGAGTATATGGCAACGAGTTTGGCCGCATGTGAGGCTATATGGATGAGGAAGATCCTGGTCGGGTTGTTTGGTTCACACTTAGAGCCTACTGTATTGTGATAATCAGAGTTGCATCAAACTCTTGGTTAATCCAGTATTTCATGATAGATCTAAAAACATTGACATCTGGTATCATCATATCAGAGATTTTCTGCAGTGGAAGGTCATGTTACTTTCATACATTCCTACAGAGGATCAGGATGCTGATATCTTGACGAAAGCGCTCACTAGGAGAAAATTCGAATACCATAGGGGTAGGATAGGGGTTGCAGATAATCCTTATCTTGTTGAAAGGGAGTGTTGAGATTGAAACAAGATGATGAGCTTAGTGGAAAGGAGTCACCTTCACTAAGTGGGCCCACAGGCTATTTTTGGCGCAAAGTCTATTTTTAGACTATGTCTATTTTTAGACATATGGATCATGTTCTATGAGTTGCGAGATGCTATTTGTGGATGGTTGGTCAAGTCGAAAAAAATAGATGGACTTCTATTTTTAGACATATTGGGTGGAATCTATTTTTATATTTCTAGTCTAAAAATAGATATGTCGAATATTATTAGCTCTTAATAATATTTAGACTCCAAACATTATGTTATTCTCTTGGAGCACTTCAGTTAAGTGCATAGATGTGGCACAGGAGCTTGCAGAAGGAATTACACTATTCCTGAGGGTTAATTGGAGCTATTCCATGGATACTTTAGTTAGAACTCATGTGACAGAGTTTGGTGGAGTTGATTGAGGAAATTAGTGGAGTTGTGTTTAGTTTAACTAATCTAAACATAATTGAGCTATTTGTATTCACTTTAACTAATTGATACAATTATCGAGAGTGGTGTGAATTAATTATTAATTAATTCACTAATTATAAACTCATTATTCAACTAAAGAATGCATCAGTTAACTTCAGTGCATGGACAGTTTCAGTGGAGACCAGTGTAGAGATAGGTGAAAGAGCAGGTTAACTATCAGTTGTGACTATATAGTTGCTATTTGCAACACATAGATAGGTGGAGAAGCCCATGAGGATTCCGCAGTACAAGCCAGGTGGTTTATTTATTTAATGAAGCCATCCCATAGCATTGAAAACACAATAGAGGCTGGCTATCAAGTGGCAAAAGATTGGAGCATGTGTTTTGCTATATCTAGCTTGATAGTGTGTAGCAATTGAGGGTGTGCATGAGAGCTTGTGAGGAGATTTTTCACTATGATTGTTACATGATCTCCATGAAATATAATATATAGATAGTTGGGGTTTTCATCTTTAAGATTTCCCATGAAATACTGTGTTCATATGTGTGATTGTTTGTGGTTTTAATGTGTGCATGAAATTGATTTTATTTCCGCATGTGATGATCAATGGTAGAAGAGATTTTGTATTATGCATGAAGCTAAAATAGTGTGTGATCAAGAGAATATTGGTGAATAATATATCAGTTATTCAAATTTCTACATGTAAAACCATTTTCCCTTTTTCACATCTGTTGGATAGGCATACCTTCCTCATGAAAATTGTCATGAAATATTTTACCTGTGAAGACAGGTTCTCCCAGGTCTATTCATATCACATTAGGCTCCTTATCCACTTCACCCGAACCAAGTTGCTAAACCTACCTTTTTCCTCTGCAAAATTATTGAAAATATTTCCACCTTTATGAAAAAGAAACCTTGATCTCGGCAAAGGGCAAGCTTATTTCATCACTCCCTTGTCAAAATAATCCTCACTCACTAACTAAAGAAAAAAGGTATTCCTTGGGAAGCCTTTATCACTCATGATGACTTCACTTCTTCATCCTCCATCCCATTGCAAATTATGCCATCCTCATCTCTAAATCCTCCTCATACCCCTTCTTCACCCTCTACAACATATGTTTCACCTTCCTCTCATGAGTCACCCTCCCAAGAAAAAACATCTTCCATTGGTAAAGCTAATAAAGAAGAAAGTAGTAGTGGCCCTGAAGGTAATGTTGCATTTGAGAAAAGCACTACTGATACCAAAGAAAATAGCCAGGAGGAAAATGATGATGAAAAAGAACAAACTGAAGAAGAAGAGAGGAATAGTGGGAAAGAAAGCAGTCGAAAGGAAGATAATAAAATTAGTGGTGAGGAAAGCAACAAAGAAGAGAGTGATGAGGGCAGCCATAAGGAAAACAATGAAGAAGGAGGTAGAAAATAGGAAGACAGTGAAGAAAACAAGAATGATGATGATAGCCAAACAACAAACAGTGAAGAGGAAGAGGAAAATAGCCCAAAGAACAATAAGAACAGCAAAAATGATGAAGGCAGCAATAGGGAGAATATTCAAAACAACAAAAGCCTAGACAACAAAAACAGTGGCATAGATAAAGACCAAAATCAAGAAGAAAATAGTCACAACAAAGAGGAAATTGATGAGGATATTCCAGAGACTATTTTCAGAGTAGTTATAAATGCACAAGGAAAAGAAGACAGAGCCCCTAGTGATGAAAATAGTCAAGACAGTAGAAATATGGATAAAGACAGAGATAGCTCTGAAAAGGAAAAGGCATCATACCTAGGAATTTCTCACCAAACAGAAAAAGAGCAGGACCTTCCTGATTATCCTCCCGGTGATGATCATTGTAAACATTGACATTAATGATCAGGGAGGCTTCCCACAGAAAAGTGACAAAGAAATGAAAATAGCAAGTGTTGATGAGGAAAAGGACAATCCTAAGGCTGTAAGTGAACAAAATGAACAAGCCCAAATATTGGCACCTCTTACCATTTCTCATCAGGAAAGTCAGGAGCATGTGCTTACTGCCTCTCCAAGGCAAGGGGCCATGCATCCTTCATTTAAAATAGTAAGAGGAAAAACCACTCAAACAGTGAAAAGAAATGTCACCGAGGCATTAAGGAGTAGAGGGAAACTACCAGAGAAAGGAAAATATGGATTGCCAAAGAAAGACAAGGGTAAGAAACCCATAAAAGACAAAGGCAAGCAAAAAATTGAAGAACAAGAAAGCATTCATGAAAAGGAGAGGGAGTTTGAGCTAATACACTTGGAAAATGATGATGAAGAAAATGAAGCAAGGATCCTTAGATCCCTCTTATAAGATCAGGATGCTCAAGTGAAATATTTGGTGAATGATTTGGAAAAAGCAAAACATATTATTCATTTCCTACAAACAAAAAATGCACAAATGAGCGGTCAACTTGCCATTTATGAAGCCCGGGCACTCAAGTACAAAAAAAGGCTCAGAAATCACAAGTGAAGCTAGAAGAGTACATGGGTGACTATGAAGAAGATGATGAAGAATAAGGGCCAGCTAGGAAGAGGCATAAGACTATGGGTCTTAGAAGAGCATTAGTAAAGCAGAGAGAGGAAGAATAAGCCCGAATGCAAAAAGTTCCTTTCATTGAGCTCCTAGCCTTGGAAATTGAAAATGACAAAGAATCATGGCTAGAAAGGGAAAACCTGCATTTAGAGGCCAAATTGGAGAAAGCAAACAAGGATTTAGGCTTACAAAGAAAGATGACTCATCATTATAAAAAGCTAAATCAATTTGCTAGAAAAAAGCTCAAAGTTGCCCTTGCCCAAAAGAGGTGCCCGGCATGAAAATATGGAAAATTCCAAGCTAGAATTAGAATCTTGGCCCAAGCTTCACTATAGGTTTCCAAAAACCCTTTAGGGAGCTACTCACCAAATTTGGGCAAATTTGGACACCTTTTTGTTTTTTATGAAATTTCAAGCCTAGGAGTGCAGCAGCCCGTACGTTTCACTTTTTATCAGAGCATCTTTAGCAGGATAATTTTATATTTTTGGATTCCTTGGAACTAGGGGAGTATGCTCATAAATTTTCAGATCATTTGGAGCTGTTTTGGTCCCTCAAAAGGTCCAAAAACAACCATTTTTTCACCTTTCTGCCACTCTTTTTGAGTAGGTGCTATGCTCCTTGGTTTTTTCACCTTTCACACTTTTTGAGAGGCTTCCAGAGATAATATTGAAATAAATGAAGTAAATTTTGAAATAATTCATCCATAGCTTTCCAATGAGCCATCACGAGACCTTTTTTGACATTAGAAAGGCCTCCAAAACCTCACTGCAAAAAGGCCTATTTTGGTGTTGCGCGCCTGGAAATTCTGCTAAAACAGAGATAATTTTCTGCATTCCTATGTGATGAGTAGGCCAAATGTGCATTGGGAAATTTTATCATGTATGTTAGAGCCTAAATGTGATTCTCTTTTTCTATTTTGGTGCAAAAATACATTTTAGAGAGATATTTTGTGCCTTGGACCTTGTAAGGCCTCAAGGACAGTTTTAGATATTTTGTTTTGGCCAATGGCCTTCTAGTTCCTCTAGTGACCTCTTTCTTCTCTTGGCTTATATAAAGCATGAGGATTCATTGTAAAAGTGAGGGAGAGCTTGACATGGTAAGAGCAATGCATAGTTTTATGAGCTTGAAGAAAATACTGGTTTTATGAAGTGGATGAATGTCTTGCTTGGCTTGATGGTGGAGGAGCATTGTGTGCAGGATTCCATAGCTTGGGGAATGGTGATGTTTCTTTGATTTTTTTATGTATTCTTGTTTTCATTAATGTTTCATGCTTCTTATTTGATGTAGATCAGAAAATTATAGGTTGATATATTCTCATGGAAGCACCTCAAACCTCCTGCATATTACAACTTTGATTTTTTCTTCTTGTTGATCATTTTTAAGGAATTCTTAATTGTTCCTTAGGTCCATCAAGAGATTTTTACTTTTTTAATTAATGGTAAGTATGTTAGCTATCTAGTATGATTTAAGGCATGCCCTGCTTACTTATAGCTCTAAAAACTCTATTTCTAAAACCTTTCTATGAAATACTGATTGTTTTAGTTAAGTCAAATAGGTCTCATTCAATCTTGCCCTTTGTCCATGCTAGAAAACTAGTTTCACAGTTCCCAATAGCTTGATATATGTTTTTTAGGAGCTCCCTCTCCATATATTAAGTTTTTTTTTATCTTATATGTTTTCCCAACTGCTGAAGGTGAATTTCAAGAGTTAGGAGTTCTTATGCTTCTATGTATCACTGGATTGTTTATCTTTCATGTTTATCAGTTTCAGTATTATTCATAGAGATTTATGGTTTGAATTACCTCATGATTATTTTCTTTCAAACTATATATGTTTAATAATTCTTTTTTTTTCACAACTTACCTCACCCAAAGGATTCATTGACCTTGCTAAATCAGCCCTGCAGTACACCTTGTCCATCATTTAGACATCCTTGACTTTAGCTAACCCCATAGCCCCTTTAATTTGATAAAATCTCCTTCTATTTTTTCCTAATTGATCAGTTTTACCTCAAAACAAAAACAAACCAAAGCATACTTAACAACTAGCCTAAAATCAAACATACAAAGCGAACAAGCTCACATCCTTCGCATCATACAGAGACCTCTCTCTGAGTCCAGTAAGGCTAGGTCCTAGGACTCCAAAGATTGGTCTGATGTTTCCCGGCCATTTGGTTTACCAATCTACCAAATTAAATGACACCAACAGGCGCAAACCATTTTCATGTAAAATTTTAATCAAAAACCCCAATTATTCAGAAATTTAAGGTTCAAAAATGGCTAATACCACTCAGATGAATGTGTCTGCAGGTAGAAAGAGGAAAAATGGTCATATAATGGAAAGAACGGGAACATAGCGAAGAAGACGAGTTGGCCATGGAGAATGAGAGAGTCATGGAATCTCTCAGAAATTGTGGTCTAAAAAAATTCTTTCTAATGCCATTTCTTTGAGCGCAATGAGAGTTATTACAGTATCTGATCAGCATATGGGATGAAAATCAAGAGAATTTCATCCTTCAGTATTAAAAACTTGAGACTAAAGTCTCTGGCATCTATTTCATAACAGGATTATCGTGGAGGGGAGTAGCACCAATCCTAATCGGCACTGGGCCTTGCATGGAAAACATGACCATGGTGATAGACAGGGTATGTCCAGGAGCACGGAAAGGATTAGGCAGTGGGAAAGTTGATATCCAAACTATCCCAGACTTGACACTCAAATTAGTGCTACATACCATCACACGAGCTACAGGATCAAAAGCATGACAGGAAGCAACAAAGAAACAATTGCTCCTTGCTGTATATTGCTTGGCACCGACCATATACAACTGGGAAGAGGCCATGACAATAAACATGAAACGACAGCTAAAAAAATTCAAGAAGACCAAATTGAAGAAATTTGGTTATGGATATATTCTGGTATCATTATTTTTGGAACGAATACCCATTTTCCGGTGACAAGAGGTCATAATCCCAACACCACCAGCAAGAGAACCACGGATGGCCTGATGGGAAGCTCTGATGCCAAGGGTAGGGGGAGATCAAAAGATTTCATGGAGACCAGAATTCCTCGATTGGCTCCACCAAAAATTGATTATTGTGGAGGACTGGTGCTACTCTGGTACAGATTTCACTGAAGACCCAGACCTCCCACTGCTAGAGGGAGAGGATTGGGATGAAAATTTGGGTGAGTCTCACTTTTTTTATGAGTATTATGATTTTTCTATCTATGCATGTTCTAACATTAAATCCACATGTTTTCATATGTTGGACCAAAGAGACTTGCAGGCATGTCGCCGATAGCAAGGCGAATCCCTCGCGATTTCGACCCTCAAGGCGAGGGTGGCGAGGAATATGAGATAGTGCATAATCTGGAGGGAATCACTGGAGGAGTCCCAGACTATGCATTATTTGACGATGTTCCACACGCATACTAGAGACATACTGTAGGGGTGCCCATCCGAATTCACCACTTGATGAGGCGGCTTGTACGGGAAGTGACATGTTATCACGAGCACCATGTTGATTAGACACCTAGGTTTTATTTTTAGAGACATGATGTCTTAGGATGTAACAAAAACACACATATACTTTTTGAAGTGATGATGCACACAGCTGGAAGCATGCGATATATATATATATATATATATATATATATATATATATATATATATATATATATATATATATTTTTTTTTTTTTTTTTTTTTTTTTTCTTACATGGGTCTTTTACATATGATGATGATTTTACAAATTACACAAATGTCTATCTAATATGTATCAGTTAATGTATTCATTCATCTAGGAATATGATGATATGTAATAAAATTAAAATGTACTTCTAGTAAAAGAATACATAAATAAAATCTTAGAATGTGCAGATTTCTAACTAAATAATCTATTGAGTTGCATAACGACAAGATGTGAATCTAGATTTACAAGAAATTCATGTCTGTCGAGGTTGATTGCTTCAGTTAATAGCTCAATAACAACACTATATTAAATGACATTGTTTATAGCTCGTCCTATAAAAATACCTTGAAAACCTATCGACTCATCAGCATGATCATAAATTACCTAGGCTGCGAAAGAAAAATTCCTAGTACTTCAGGAAGCGTCATCCGCGAAACCGACATAAGGGGTAATAGACATCTGCACCATAAGAAAGACCCAATATGCAGGTAAAACACTCAAAAATCACATCAAACTAAAACACGTATAAAAAATGAAAATGACACCTTTGTACACCTATTACACATGGATGACTCATGCATCATATTTTTTGAGATGCAACCCATTTCTGGGTTGTTCAAGAGGATGACCTTCATAATCAATAAGATCATAGGTCCCATTCTATAATACATGTTTAATGATGTAGGGCACATGCCACATAGGTTGAAATTTTCCTACCCCCAGCTTATCATGAGCTTGGCCATACAGGAGGACGAGATCTCCTTCAATGAAAGAACGAGGGGAAGCTGATTGGTCAAAATAAGGCTTGACCCACTTTTTTTGTGCTTTGATAACCAAAGCAGAAAAGCATCGGGTTTCATCCAGTATTTATAAATAAAGGATATGTTCTTCCTCTGGTGAAGTATTCGACAGTAATTCAATGGCTAACTTGAGTGAAGGTATTTCACATTCAATCAGGAGTGTAGCTTCCAGGCCATAAACCAACTAGAAAGGAGTGAACCTGGTTGCACTCTTAACTGAGGTTTGGTATGCCCAAAGAGCCGAAAATAAGATGAGATGCCAATTTTATTTATGGATCCCAATCGTACATTGAATCATAGTGACAAGAACTTTGTTCACAGCTTCAACCTGGCCATTGGCTTCAGGGTAGTATAGCGTTGAGTTGTCGTGACACAGACCCAACTTACAAGTCAACTCTGCCACCATATAATGCCGAAAATGAGAACCATGATCGATAATGATGGCTTGTGGGACACCAAATCTAGCAATAATGTGATTGTATATGAACTGAGAAGTTGTCTTACCGTCAGCGGTAATTGTAGGCATTGTTTCGGCCCATTTGGTGAAGTAGTCCATGGCTATGATAATATAAGCATGCCCCCCGGCCGAGTGAGGATTACACGTCATAAAATAAATGCTTAAATTCGCAAAGGGACCAACAGTAATGACAGGATGAAGAGGAATGAGTGGCGTGTGCATCTTGCGCTGGTAAATCTGGCAATCATGGCATTTACGAACCGTGACAATGCAATCTTTAAAAATAGAAGGCCAAAAATAACTAGCACGAAGGATTTTTTGAGCAGTAGCATAGCCAGACACGTGACCACCATAGGCACCACTGTGATAGTCATTCAAGGCTTTCTCATCCTCCTCGAGAGTCAAACATCGACGGAGTATGGAATATACTCCAACACGATATAGGGTATCCCCGACTATTCGATAAGGTTGTGACTAATGGCGGATGTGTCAGCGAGCATCCTTCATCAACTCAAATATAAAAGATGAAGTCTAGAGATAGATGATGATATCACCGTACCAAGGATCAAGGGTGCTAATCAAGAAAAGAAAATCATATGGAATGGATTCCTCAAAATGAAAAGGAGCGGAGTCGGAGGGGAGAGAACAAAGAAAATCAGCAAAAAATAATGATTTCTTAGACTATGCAGTAGTAAATTCCAAATAAAACTCTTGGAGGATAAAAATACATTTAGAGTATTCTCCCTTAGCAATTTTTGAGAGAATATGTAGGTCATGGGGTTCCAATCAGAAATCACCGTCACTGTGCGTAAGAGAATATAATGACGAAAACATTGGACTGCTTGAATTGCAGCTAACGCTAACTTCTTGACATGAGCATAATGAGTTTCTGGGTCAAGAAGGTTACGATACAAGTAATAAATAACATGCTCCTGACTGTCATCATCGTCTTGTACCAAAACCATCACAATCGTTCTGAAAGCGGAAGCTAAATAAAAGGAAAAATCACGATGATAATTTGGAGGGTGGAGTAGAGGAGCATTGACAAGCAATGTCTTCAACGCATCAAAATATTTATGAGCGATTTCATCCAAACAGAAATGGATGCCCTGCTTCAACAATTGTGTGAATCCTTTAGCTACTTCTGCATAATTAGGTATAAAATGACGTAAAAAATTAGCTTTCCCCTGCAAAATCTGCAACTGGTGCAATGAGGAAGGAGATGGGAGATTAATAATAGCCTCAAATTTGAGATGATTAAGGCGAATTCCATATTTGGACATGATTAACCCTAAGAGTCTACCAGAATCAACGCAGAAGACACACTTGTGCAGATTAAGCCGAATGTTATAGTGTCTACAACGAAGAAAAATCTGACGAAGATGGTGAGGGTGATCCCTACACTTAGCCAAATGAGACGGAAGGTCATCCAGATAAGGCTGCAAAACATGATGAATATCATGAAAGGCATAAGACATCTTGCACTGAAATGTGGCCCCAATATTCTTTAAACCAAAAGGAAGCTTCTTATATGCAAAGGTACCCCAAGGACAGATGAAGGTAGTCTTGCATTGATCAGTCGGGAGAATGTTTATCTAATTATAACCAGAAAAATTGTCCATAAGGGAAAAAATATCAGTTCCGGCACAGTTGTTAGTGATCAGATCAATGAAGGGAGTAGGATAATTATCCTTGGGACAAGCTCGATTGATATCACGATAGTCAACATAGACACAAATAGTGCCCTACTTCTTATTTACATGAAAAATATTAGAGACCCAATCTGTCAATGGAATCGGATAAACGAAACCAACTTTGAGAAGTTTTTCTACCTCATCTTTAATGGCAGCAACTTTCTGAGGATGCACCAGATGAAGATTCTGGTGAACAGGTTTCAAACCGGGGTAAGTAGGAATTCCATGCACCACGATGATAGGATCAATGCCTGGCATTTATTTTTAGGACCATGCAAAGACATCACGGAATTCGTGAAAAAGGCTAGTATAGACTTGTACTTCATCAGAAGAACAAGTGACCCCGATATGGATGTTCTTGACAATTCCTGATTTAACAGAAATATCAATAGGAATCGTCTGTTTAATGTTACTCAAGTTACCTTCCGAAAGAACTTCATGAATCTGAACAAGCATTTGAAGTGGAGGAGAAGGAACCTGAGAAGAAAAACGCTCAAGACAGATAGATATGGCCCCGAGACTTGTCAAGAATGAGGAATGATGATTATTATCATCCCACGGGAGATATTCAAGAGACATGGTTTCCACAATGGCCTCATCAAAGGGAAACACTTATTTAAAAGGATCTAGTGAATCAAAATCACCAAGCCAAGGGGATTGGGAATAAATTTCAAGAGACATGCTTGAAGGAGAAGAATCAGGGGAAAAAGTATCTAACGCAACGATGAGTTCACAATAATCAATTTCAATCGGACTCAACAACTTCAAATCTCTGAAAGAATCGATCTGTTCAGGGGAAGGGATAAGCCATGGGCCATCGGTGCGAGAAATCATGTTTAAATGAATTGTATTTGGTGGTGGAAGAGGGAAAATACCCATGAGGGTAGGATCCTTGAAAAGGCCTGGCACTATGCTCTCGTATGGAGTAGGAATCTTATCCACATACGGAATGTTGTTCTCAGAGGAAGAAGTGAAAAAATACAATTGATCGACAGTAATAATATTTCCTTTGTGTGGGAATTTCAAAACACAAAAGAGAGTGGATGGAACACATAAAATTGTGTGAGTCCAACTACGACCGAGGAGAATATTATAATTTATTTTAGCATCAACGACTTCAACCTCGACATTGAATGTCTTCCCTTCTAATGTGATTGGTAAACTAGCAAGAACACCAAGAGGTTTAGACTCTCTTCCATCAAATGCTTCAAGGGCATTGGGTGATGAGGTGAGAGTTGGAGAACCAATGGCTTTCCAAAAAGTAGATGATATAACATAGGTAGATGCACCCTTGTCCACGACTGCCCAGTGAATGTTCAAACTATTGATACTAACTTGAATTATGAGTATAATTTGGTGTGGGATTCATGGGAGGAAATTCTCTAAATCGAAAGAAAGCAAGCTAGTATCTGCAAGATCAACCCCACCTGTCATGGATAACAAAACTTTCTTTTGTGATGGAAAACTGTGAAGTACTTCTAACGCAGACATTGCTTATGGCACCTAAGCCAAATCCTCAACAATACTATAATTCTGAGTGGCACGAGCGTTGGGATTTTACGAAGACTTGCGGAGCGCACCTTTGGAAGGTGTTCACACAACGGATTCAGTATTAGGCTATTAAATCTCAAGAGGGCTAGAAACAGGTGGAGGGGGAGGACCATCAGCGATTTCCTTCCCCATTTCCTGACGTGAACTAGAATAATCTTTTGATCGAGTAGTAATAGAAACAGGTGCAGAACCATTCATCATAAAAACCTAGGAACCAAATGGGGTAGAGGACTGAGGTTTCTCTACCATCTGAGTTTACTGAGTAGGAAAAGGTTCTTTAAGAAAAGCTGAAGCTCCTTGAGTGCCTTTGAGAAATCGGCTCACTTCGGACCATCGAGGACAGTCTTTGGTGAAGTGCTCTTCGTCAAAAATTAAACAAGGATACTTCAATTTGCGTTGGGAACTATCAGCAGAACGAGGTTTCGATGAATCCTATTTCAAGGTATCGGCTTTGGCCTTACCTTTACCCTTCTTCTTACCTTTAGAAGCATTATCTGTAGGATTGGCCTGAACGACATTCATTTCTGCGCATATTCTAGAATCAGGAATTGGCTGAGAAGCAACATTGTTGGAAGAAGTATACTTCTGCTTCCCAGAATTATATGGGGACTTCTGAGAATTCTGAGAAACGGAACCAATAATACCATCAACGGAAGGAGTCGTTGGTGGTTTAGAATTTCCAGGTTGAGGAGCATCAAGAATAATATCATATAAAGCACCATATTGAGAGTACACAAGATCGAGGTACTGGGCATAAGAAATGGCTTGTTCCTCAGTTACACATGCCCCCATAGCTATTTCTTCGGTGATCTAATTGAAAAAGGAGGTAGTGAACCAATGAGTTAGAATTTGATCAGGAATCTCAAATTTGATCATGTGACGATGTTGCCGCCACTCATGAATATGATCTGAGATATGAGTAGCTCGATCTTTTTTCAATGAAGTGAGGAGGTGCATCCTGGTCTCATAGCAGACCAGTAACTGGAAATGTGTAAGGAATTCCATATCTAAGGAATTGAAATCTTGAAAAATTTCATGAGATAGCACAATGTACCACTTTGCAGCGGCACCAGTAAGAGTTCGCTGGAAAAGATAGAGCCGAATAGAATCGTCAACCTAAGAGCTAGAGGAACACCACAAGTGGTAAGTCATAACATGTGTTTGGGGGTCTTAGCCAAGTTTACCCTCGAATTTAGGACAATCACCAGGAATCTTGGTCAGAATCGGAGGTCAATAAATATTATGAAGAATAGGATCATTTGTCAACTTTGACACATCAAGTAATTCCAACGTAGTAAGAAATGGTAATTAAGTATTAAAAGTCATTGGAGGTCTTTGATAAGGAGTCATGTGTACATTCCACCCACTCCGAGCGGGATTCTGTCCCCATACATTATGTCCCGAAAGATTCAGATCATAGGGATTAGAAGTAGGATAATTCGGTTGATACTGGTGTTGAGGACCAGGATATTGAGTTGAAGTAGACCATGAAGGTCCTTGCTGAGCAGTATAAGGATTCTACTAGGGAATGTAAGCATGGCTTTGAGGTTGATGATACAAATTTTGATTTTGAGGGTAAGGAATATAGGGCGCACTATATACCAGTTGATATGAAACTTGAGGGTAGTAAGTGCCCTGTGATTGAGCAGGCTACTGAGCAGGGTAAAAAGGTAGAGCCAACTACAGAACCGAAGGAATCTATTAGTGGGTAGGTTGAAATAATTGCTGAGCTAGTTGAACCGACTGTTGAAACTATTCGGGACCACCAAGTTGTCCTTGTGGGAAAGGCTGGCCTAATGGTTGTGATTGACCAAGTTGTCCCTGATAACCAGGTTGACCCAGAGAAGGACCATAGGGTTTTCCTGGTTGAACCATATTTGGGCCATACTGAATGTGTGGCTATGATTGAGGTGCAACAGGTTGTCCTTGTGATGAATAATTTTTCCCTCCATGACTGAAAGATGGTCCTGGTTGATTCAAAGGTTGACCCAAAATATCGAAGGGTTGTCCATGTTCGGCCAAAGACTGACCTTGTGAAGGTTGGCCTTGTGGACCATATGGTTGTCCCTGTGGACCAGAAGCAGGGCCCTACTGAGCTATAGGTTGTCCCGATGAGGGTATTCCTTGCAAGCCAGAGGGTTGTGCATGTAGGGTAGGTCCCAAATGAGTAACAATCTAATAAGGATCATAAACATCCTAATAAGGATCAATAGGAGGCAAATTTAGCAGATTACCATACACATCATAACGGTGTGGATATATATATACGGGATTACCAATAGCATCACAGTGATGGAATAAAGGATTACGAGGAGCCTGAGACTGCTGAGAACCCTAACAGCTCTGCTGCTAAATAGCCAAAATATATTCTTCAAAATTAAGACTGCCAGGAATCACAAGAGTAGTGGAAACAACACTAGAGGAAGGTTGGGCCTTCGCGGAACTAGATTGTGATCTACTAGGTCTGGGATTAACAGGCCATATTGGATTGAGGAAAATAGACCTACGAGTGTGAAAATATCTCGACGACTGATGGGTAACAACAGGTGTGGATGAAGGCACACAGACCGTTGGTTGAACTAGAATAGATGTAACAGTAATGGATGAACCAGGTGTTGAAGGCGATAGTCCTAATTAAGGTAATGCAAAACTCTGAGAAGGATTTACTATACTGGATTTCACAATGGAGGAAACTCCAGACATAATCTAACTCAAGGACTGATATCCAGGCGGAAGTAACACTAATGGTGGAGAAGATTGGATAGAGGCACGAGAGAGATCTTCAGGAAATAGTTGATATTCTCCTATGGAAGCAGGCATTCCTCCACTGCCAAAAGGACTGGAGGAATCCATATCTGAGTCCATAATAATATATTTGAAAAGTCAATGGGGACTAGGGGGTATCGCAGTAGCAACAAAAGGCGATCCCGACGTAAGAGGAGGAAATTCTCCTTCTTCCCCAAAACCAGACCAAGCACTTGAAGGAGGCCAATTGAACTCAAATAGCTCGTCAAGCGGAGATTTAGTAGCAAGGGGTTGGATAGATGGAAGAATAGGCTGCGAAAACTCGACAGACCTAGTGGACTGAGGGGTTTCAAAATAAACGTCCAAAAAAGAACCACCCTAGGAGGCAATGAGGATGACGAAACTAGATGTTCTGTCACTTTGACTATATATCAGAATAGGAAGGAAAAGAGATAATCAATCGAAGATGCCAAAAAAAGAACCAAGGAAATTAATCAGGCCAAGAAATAAACTTTTAATAGGCGTGTGATCATAGGTGATTAATTTTATAACACTGAAACCAAAATTCATTGTTTCATGTTTTAGGAGTAGAGAAACAGGCAAACGATGACTCTAGTTACTTTCAATTTGAAACGAGCGTGAAAGGATAAGTGCTCGATGATCTCTGCTCTTGTTTGAAGATTCACGAAAATATCAAAATGACTACTCAGGAATTCTAAGCAAGATGGTGTAGCATGTTTCTGTGAACTACCATATACACCTTGGTGATCAAATGAAAGAGAAATGACTAAGGAGTTAGCGTACGTGCAGGTATTCTCCACGAATGTTGTGTTCGGTGTATCACAGTTACAAGGTAGTAGACTCGGATTCCTATGGATAAAGGATTGAAACCTAGAGGGGTCTCCCTTTATATATTCGATGGTATGGGGAGTACAAGTCCGTACTAGCATTGTATGAAGCCAATAGGTGAGTGACAGCTACTAGGTTTTAAGACGTCAGAACACGTCTCTAGCCTAGATCACTAGAAATGTTGCGTTAAGTTTCAATGTTGCCTTAGGTTCATTGAGTAAATTTTAAAGTTAACCTTGGATTAGGTTTCAATCTCAAGGCCTTAACTAATTTGGAGCTCAAATTTTTAAATGCAAACTATATGCAAATGAACACCATTTCAGTTCGATGAATGCTAGTTATAATAATGATAGAAATATTTCAAACAATAACAAACAGAGAAAGTATATGATGAAAACTTCTAATGCCTTTAATGAAATAAATCGAAAATGAAACTCCTTCCTAGATGACAAAGGCTAGTTATGGAAAGGAATGTTTCAATTTCGATGCAACAAAAGAATGCAAAACAAATTTTTTTTTTTTTTTCCAATGGAAGAAACCACACAATGTAATAATTAAAATGGAAAACAAAATAAATTCTAGTTTGAGTTTTTCAAATGTAGGGATTTAAGATTGAATGACTCAACCAAAGCGAAACAAACACAAAAACATTCAAGTTAATGCAAAAAACTTTCAAACAAATAGAGAGAATTTCCAAAATGACCCAACACAAGCAATGTATGCCTGGAGCAATAAGGGGAAGGATCAATAAATGAAATGAAAAGACCATTCAACCAAAACAAACACTCAAAAGGATCAAGAAAAACTCAATACAATGATGCAAAATGAAACGAGGCAGACAACAATCAAAGAGACTTGTGTTTCAAATAGAACACTCAGTGTACAAGAACACTTAGAAACCCTAAGGCCTTAAATGAAACTGACAGGAAAATGGACCACTAACTGAAAGAAATAAGTCTACAGTAGTCAACACAATTCCAAAGGCTAAATCACACCCAAAAAATAACCCAGAAGAAAGCACAATTTACCAAAAGACTCATTAAGGAGGTCAAACCAAAACCTATAGGGGTTGGCACAACTATAAGGCTATAATCCATGCCATACAGGGGTTGGCATGAGTGCAAAAAGAGAAACTTATGCCAATCAGCATGACTGTTCAGAAAAAAACCGCACCAAGCTAGATATCTATGGGAAAAAGAGGAAAAACCAAAACTTAATGAGCAAAGGCCAATATTGACACTCTGGAGCTGAACAGAGGATGGAAATAAAGAAAAAAAACCAGAAAAAGGCAAAGAAAGAAATAAATAATTGAAACTGAACCAACAGGATGAAATGACCAACTCACATTGATCCCCAGTGGAGTCTCCAAATTTTTTACATAGGTAAATCCTATCTGTGGATAAAGACAATCCCTATAGCCCTAGGGTGGGTCTAGAAACAAAGAGACATGTTAAAGTGTTTCTTCCTAGTTAATGAATGAACAAGAGACATGGTAGATCAACCTACCTGGAATCCAATGTTGTTGTCATTGCGGAAATAGTAGTAACCTCTCACTCCTGCCTTGGAAAATCACAATTTGTTCGCTATTACACCCAGATACCTACACATAGAACAAGAAATAAGAAAAACATACGACATCATAGTTTCACTCATAACTATTAACTAGTCAAAGAGGGCTAAATGTATTTCTTTACACAAACATCAGAACACAATAGTGGAACCAAACAGTGGTCATGTATATAAATGAAAAGAAGGAAGAGTTACAACTGGTGATTTCACATCGCATTCTCCTCCAGCAAGGTTGAGGCGAAGCGCGTCTTAGATTTTCATCAGGGAATTCAGACGGGGTGAAGGCATACACTCAATCTCTCCTCAATGTAATTCCTTCTATCTATCTTCTCTATTCATTCGGCTATAGCATCGATTCTCCAAGTTTAGCTAGCTTGTACTAAGAGAGATAGCTTATTTTATAGAGGAGAAGGAGGAGGTTTGGATCCCTACAAAGGTGGGAGGGAGTCCTATCCTTTAGGAGAGTTCCAAAGTTGGTGGAAACTACTAACTAAAGGAGGGAGTCTATGGTTGTTTCAGTTCAACCACTCCTAATGAATCATCCTCGAGGTGGTTGGAATGGAACCTCCACCTCTATTTTTAAGACATTGCATAAACAGCTTGGCACAGGTGCTTAACTAGGACAGAGCACCAAATAGTGTCGGCTCAGTGTTAATTTTCTAGCTTGGCATAGCAGTGTAACTATCTACTCTTGCCAAGGCAAAAACAAGGGTTTTTACAGTCTTGCTCAGGGAATTTTCAATGAGAGAAATGTTACTCTCATGCAAAGGAATGCAGTGATGGTTTCTGCGAGGCATGACACTACTTATTGGTCACAAAAATGACCTTCCAATGGGTGATATGGGGATTGCAGGGTTAGTGACAAAATGTTGTGTAATAGCAGTGAGTGTGCTGATGGATTTTGTGTTAATAATACCATCTGATCTCTTTCAAAATGCATATCTAACATGACCCGATTATGGCATGTGCCTAAATGAAGGTTTATTTTCCTTCTAAAATTCTCCATCATGTTCTTGTTGCTTTCTTTGATATCATCCCCAGCAGGCCAACCTATTTGTTTCCCCAAATGACTCATCTTTATCCCTTGAAAAAATCACCCATGAGGAAGTGGAGGCTATGGATGAAGGAGGCCCTTATAGGGTTACCTTGAAACCTAGTTGATTTGACCGATGATCTACCAGCCTAGTGACAATATTGATTTCCTCTCCTTCATGTTCTTTGGTCTTATCCTTTTTTCTCATGTGACCTTCATCCTCCTCCTCGATATCATTAGCCTGGTCAACGGTCCTCTTCGACTGCTTATCTCTGATAGTGGGAGTTTTGGTCTAGATTTTTTTATCCAAAGGCCAGGAGTTAAATTTAGTTTGTCATTCAATGTGAGGTCTAGGCTCATGAACATAGGTTGAAGCTTTTATATTTTCTCTCTTTCGATCAATGACACCCTTAGGGTCATAACGCCAAACATCCCCTTGCTAAAATTCCATTTTACTAAGGAGATCTTAAATTACTGTGAAGGAATGTCTTGAGTTGATGGTGAAGGGGCCTACAAAATTTCCATGCTTGAACATGTACCCCTTTGTTTTTGGGACAAATTATGTTTGGTTTGAGTTGAGGCTCTACCTAATGAACTCTAGTGCAAATATTCTCATGGGAATGAACACTGGCAGATGGAAAGGGGGGAAATCACAACCCTATATTATAATTTTTGTATGGTTGTCGAATAAGTACCAATCTCCTACAAAGTCATCCTCACTGAGCTGGAGCAACTCTTTTTTTTTTGGGAAAATTCGAGGCAGAGGTACAACATGAATAATTTCATATGAAATGGACATGAATGCCAATATAAAATCAAAGTAGCCATGAGTGTGAGGTTTCTGGTGAACTGAAGTGGTCCAATCAAATATGTATTTGGCTTCTTTTCCTCTATGAGAAAATTTACTCAAGCCTACACATTCGAACCTTTCAACATGTGTGAACATAAATGATAAAACAACAATGGATAATATATGAAACTGGATGAAGTGTTCAATAGCTAGAGTTTGAGTTTTATGGCTGCGACGAAATAGGATGGGATGCAAAAAATGAGATCATGCTTTATCATTAGGTTCATGAAGCCTAAGGAAGCTTTATTTACCCAACTGGCATCATCCTCTCCTAACATTCCTGAGATCATGGATAATATGGGATGCTCTAGTTCCACAAATAAAGAAAGGGGAAAATTGTCAGTTGTAGGGAGACCCTGTGAGTTTGGACACATTATTATTTGGAAGATGGATTTTTGTCATTGAATAATAAGGTTGATGAAATGATACATGAGGGTTATCTTGGTGAATTCCTATAGTTTAGGAGAAGTAGGATAAACCAAGGCCTTCTAGATGAGTTGAGGGGTAATATCGAGTATTTTTTCCCTTAAGAGGAAACGAAATACCCTTTATTATCAATATAAGATTCAGAGAGCCACAAGATAAACACAAGGAAATAATGTATAGTACGAGAAATTTGGTAATACAGGCCGGAGTCAATCACCCTAAATAGGTATTCCCCCCACCATTTATAACCCATCAGTTTGAAAGTCTTGTAAGCAATGTAATATGGGTATATGGGGCCACGAATTTGGGCTTGAGTTTCCATGAGAGGTTCATGATTGGGAGAATGTTTGACCTCACATGCTTGTGGGGTTTCTGGCACTAGCACATTTTCCCTAAATTCTGACGGCCAAAATGTCACCCTTGTGACACATAGGCGGCCAAAGAGTGACGTTTTTTGGTGCACCAAAAGGTGGTTTCTCCTCATGTCAGACTTCCGAAACTTTACTTAAACATCGACATTGTGACGGTATTTCTGAAATTTTTATGGACTCATCATAATTCTGACATTTCAAATTGTCCATCGCTCTTCCGACCATTCATGATTCGTCGCAATTCTGAAGATTCTAAATGTCACTATTTCGATGCCAACAAACACTATTACTGACATTTTCAGCGTCACTCTTTCGACGAAACACCAAAATAATGACGAAAAGAAATTTAAAAAAAACTAAGTGTCACTATAACGACGGGTAGAAACGTCAGATTACTGACGGAAAGAAATTAAAAAAAAACCAAGTGTCGCTATAGCGATGAGTAGAAATGTCAGATTACCAACAGAATGAAATTAAAAAAATAAACTAAGTGTCGCTATAGCGACAGGTAGAAACATTGGAATACCGACGAAAAGAAATAAAAAAAAAACTAAGTGTCGCTATAGTGATGGGTAGAAACATTGGATTACCGACGGAAAGAAAAAAAAAACTAAGTGTTGCTATAGTGACAGGTAGAAACGTCAGATTACCAACAGAAAGAAATTTAGAAAAATAAACTAAGTGTCGCTATAGCGACAGGTAGAAACATTAGATTACCAAAGTAAATAAATTAAAAAGAAAAACTAAGTGTCGCTATAGCGACGGGTCAAAACGTCGGATTACTGACGGAAAAGAAAATATTTTTTAAAAAACCTAGCCATTGGAATACCGACGGAAACAAAAAATATTTAAAAAATAATAATTTCCACCAAATCCATCTTAAAAATATTCCAGCTTTATGTGATTGCTATCACCTTATGAAGAAAGCAGGATTCAATTGGATTCTCCATGACAATATTTCAAACTGAGCATTCTAGCTTCTATACCCTTTTCTTGAAGCCTTTTAGTAGCTACTAAAAACATTTACTCTATTTTTGGTTCGAATATATTAGTATTATGACATACCACCTCCTCCTTTTTTTGTCTTACTTTAGATAAGAAGGAACTATGGGGGTAAACTAGGAGTGTTTCTTGCAGATATTCTAAAACATTGTGCTTATGTTTTGAGTTTAAATATTTGTTTTAAATATTTTGACCAAATGATCTTGATTTGGGGAACAATATTGTTAAAACAGGACTAAATCCTTGTAGTTCAAATGGAGTAGGTATTATGAGTCCAAACCCATCATATCCATATTGTGTGCTTACAAGGTGTTAATATCTCGTGTGTAAGAATTTAGAGATAGAGATGGTCGGGAGATAATATCAATAATTGATTATATTGTTAAAACCAAAACACCTATACATCTTCTGCACACCCTTACATTATGTCTAATTACCTATATGTAGCATTATTGAATGGTTAAGGTGTTATAACCACCTAACACCTCTGGCCTAACGATATCTAAATGGTATGTTGGTCACACGGAACTAATATAGTAACTAGGATACTAACTTTTATCACTTATAAATATTTTTGAAGTGTTAATAAACTCCAGTAAACCCTCCTAACACAAATAATAAATCAAACCCCCCCCACCCCTAGCAAATGAAAAATTTTAAATGTTACAACTCGATAGTTCTATAGATAAGTAATACCAAATTTAAAGATTGCATACCGGTCTAGCAATATCCCCAAAGGCACTCTGACAACTACAATGCTTGCTGGTTCTCTAGGATGTTAACCTGGTTATGCATTGAATCTTTGCTTATATTCATCCCCAAATATAGATCTTCCTCATTTTTCAAGTATAATTCCACCAAATCCATCTTGAAAATATTCCAACCTTATGTGATTTCTCTCACCTTACGGTAAAGGAAAGATTCAGTTGGATTCTCCATGGCAATCTTTCAAATTGAGCTTCCAAACTTCTGTACCCTTTGCTTGATGCCTTTTAGTAGCTACTTAATGTTGGGAAAAATACTGAGAGGGGGGGAGGGGTGAATCAGTATTTAGAGCTGACTGAAATTTTTTTATCAGAGATCTTATTATGCATTTAATTCTTTACTTAGATTATTGTAACATTCATTCATCAGAAGTTTAGTAAGCAGTAAGCATGTGCAGTAGTAACAGAATAAGCCATCACACATAAGCAACACACATGAACACCAGTATTTAAGGTGGAAACCCAATTTGGGAGAAAACCACTGCTACTGTCGTCTCTGTCTTCAATATTTATTATAAATAAAACTTCTTACAATTTTTGTGCTGGCGCAGACTTATACCAGCACGCAGGCACCCACCTGTAGAAGGATACAACCTTCTCTCCTTCTCCATTCACTACTGGAAGGGAGCTCCAACCCCCTGATATCTTTTACCAGCCTCTCCTGGAAGGGAGCTTCAACCCCCTGATTTTAACACCAGCTTGTACTGGCAGAAAGCTTCCACTTTCATGCTGAAGACTTCAACCCTCAGATCCACCAAATTTCTTCAATTTCTTCATCAGACTTGCGTCAGGTCTTCATTATTTCTTTGCAGATCTTCCTAGAAATTCATAATTTATAGATCTAGAGATCTTGAACCTTCATCAACTCCATAGGTGCATCATAAATTCAGATTTATTAGAAACAGAGTTCAATAATGCAGATATCTCTTAAAGAGATTTATTCATTAACAACCCCTCCACATGCACACATTGTACTATGATCCTCTTCTCCTTATATAGTTTTTTCCTTTATTAATACTGTGAGTCAAAACCACTCAACATTTAATGGTATTCATGGACGAGATCAAATAGATAATCCAGCGGGGTCTACCCAAGCCCCAAACAACTTCTCATTGTTATATTTTCTTGGTCTGGCAATTAATTAATCTAAGGCTTTTTAATATCTCAATCTGAGATTGAGATATTAATCCAATTCCTCCTTTAGTTATGAAATCCTCAAGGCATATATATATCGACCCCTGGTTTATGTGTTCGTGAGATCAACATATATATTAACGCACGTTCATTTCGTCACATGTTTCATATTTCGCCAACTTCACATATTCAACATCGTTTATTAACCCTGCAAACCTTAGTTTAAAAGGTCCCAATTAATATAATTTAGAACAAGGCCTACATATATAATCAATGATCCAATCACATAATCGCACTGTACCATGGTTATCCATCGTGCACCTTCCTCATATGGCCACCGTCCGATGGCTCCCCTCCAGATCGACGGCGCACAACAATATCGCGCGGCTTCTTTCGTCCGACATTAACGTGCAATGGCATGCAGTGATGGCGATTTTGCAAATTCATTCAGGGATGCGTGTCGCTTGTTCTATGGAATTTCTCCCAACCTCTTGAATACCACTTTCCCCTTGAAATAAATGCGATGAAAATTGGAAACCCCCTTCATTGTTCATTCCACTCGTGGTTCCTCTCCTTCGCTCAAGGTTCCGTCCACCTTTATTCCATCATTGCTACGTTTCTCCGTGAAGGCATAACTCTGTTTTAATTGTTCTTCCTCCATGAAATTATGTTAAAGTAACTCAGGTTATATATAATTCGAGCTGATCCATACTTTCAACGGAGATTGGAATGGATAGGCTTCTTCCCTATTTGTGGATGCAAATATACATTAAAGGGCATCTTAACTAGCATAGGTCATATGTATTCCAACAAACATGCTCTGTGATCATGTGTCCATTCAATTGCATTCTTTAGCAAGAAGGTTAACCCTATTGAATCCACCATATAGAATTACAGCCTTTATTCAGATTTACTCAGCCATAATTAAAACATATTGCGAAGAGACCAGAACCCTCCAAATTTAGAGGTTTTTCAGGATGTATGAATATAGTCATTATCTGCATCCTTTTTCAGAGAGTTGTCATCAAGGACAATCATATAATAGGATACAAGAAACATATTGCCAACAATCTCCCCCTTTGGACTTGATGGCAACCATGGCCAGAAATACATTCAGCAACATTGACCAGAAATGCATTCAGCAACATTCTCCCCCTTTGACATTAGGGGCAAAGGGTGGATCAGATCCTTTGTACTGAAAATACCATGCTCCCCCTGAGATCATGTTGCATTTTCAAGCATAATAACAGAAATGGCTTATACAATCAAGATAAAAAATTCTCAAGCATGAGATCAGAATACAATAAATAATTAGAGTGCCAACAATGCATCCTTTCCACATGACCAATGCTCCCCCTTAACTTGTGCATCCAGAGATACTCATCAGTACCGTAGTTGTGCTAAAAAATGCTGACCCAGAAAAATTTTGTTAGCAAATACCCATACGTGGTTTTCTGTGTATAAAATTGCGTATATACGCGGTTGTCCTACAGGAAATACGCATATCCAATTTAATCTTATGTATTTAAGTAGATCTGATCTTTTTCATGGTAGAGACTACTCCCATATTTTGTCTAAGATATTCGAATGCTTCCCTGGGTAAAGGTTTGGTAAATATATCAGCAACTTGTTCTTTAGAGGGAAGATACTCTAACTTCACCTTTTGTTCAAACACTTGTTCACGTAAGAAGTGATACTTGATGGGAATGTGCCTGGTCTTGGAATGCATAACAATATTCTTTGAGATACTGATGGAACTTGTATTATCACACATAATGGAGATAGGAGGTGAACATTTGATTTGAATGTCTTGTAAGGTTTGCATCATCCAAATAAGTTGAGTGCAACATGATGCTGCAGCCACATATTCTGCTTCTGCTGTAGATAAGGCAATAGAGCTTTGCTTCTTGCTGAACCAAGATACTAACCAAGGCCCCATATAGAATTCACCACCACTAATGCTTTTCCAATCATCAACGTTTCTAGCCCAATCTGCATCAGTGTAAGCATGAATAGTGAGATCAGCATTCTTTGGATACCATAGTCCAAAGTCTTGATTTCCTTGTAGATATTTGAATATTCTTTTGACAGCCTAAAGATGAGACTCTTTTGGATTAGCTTGGAATCATCCCACAATCCCAACTGCATGCATAATGTCTAGTCTAGTCCCAATCAGATAAAGTAGACTTCCTATCATAGATCTGTATTCTGGTTGATTCACCGTGGGAGAATCATCATGAGAACTGAGATTACATCTAGTTATCATTGGTGTACTTACAGGTTTTCATTCTTCCATGCCATACTTCTTCAGAATTTGGTTAAGATATTTTTCTTGTGATAAGAATATGCCATCTGTTGCTTGTTTCATTTGCAAGCCAAGAAAGAATGTTAGTTCCCCAAGTAAAGAAATTTCAAATTCTTGCTACATAGCAGAAGCAAATTTCTGACTTATAGACTCTTCATTACTTCCAAAAATGATATCATCAACATATACAACCACAATCAATAGTTTATCATTTTCAGTTTTTGCGTATAAGTTGCTATCAGCAGACCCCTTTGAAAATCCTTGTTGATGAAGATATTTGTCAAGACAATAGTACCATGGCCTTGGAGCTTGTTTGAGACCACATAGAGCCTTTTTAAGTCTACAAACAAGTTTTTCGTCATTTCCCAAAATGAATCCTTCTGGTTGTTCTATATAAACTGTTAGGTCCCTATATTACTAGTATAGTCCCTTATTGTTGTTAGTGTAACCCCCTTATTGTTATTATTGTACCCTTGTAACCCCCATTTTTTTATTATTGTGCCCTTAAATTATTATTGTTAGGTCAGCTAGGATTACATTGTGGCCCACTAGGATTACATTATGGCCCCATGGACTCCTATATATAGAAAGGAGGATTTTTAAATTGTATCATCCAAGAATTTTTCATTTATGTAATGTATTGAAGGTTTCCCCCTCGAGGTGGCTTATTTCTAAGGCATTGATATCTCTTTTCTTCTATTTTTGGAGCTGGTTACACAACATTTGGTATCAGAGCTTTGGGATTCTAGGGTTTCGCTGCTCCAAACAGGTCATCGTGGAATTTTCACTATAAATTTTTTTCTACGAAGTTTCAGAAGCTGAAATTTTTAGGTTGTGAAGCCGAAATCCTGAGGAATACTTTCTAAAAATTTTAGAGCTTGGTTCGCAATATTTTTGGAGATATGATCTGTGGAAGTTAGGTCTTTTTTCATGCTCCTAAACAGGTCATCGTGGAATTTGCGCTATAAATTTGTTTCTACGAAGGTTTAGAAGCTGAAATTTGTATGGTGCGAAGCTAAAAGTCTTAGGAAATTCTTCAAAAAATTTCAGAACTTGGTTCGCAATATTTTTGGAGATATGGTCTGTGGAAGGTAGTGCTTTTTCAGGCTCCTGAATTTCATTTCAAAGAGGTGATCGTGGGAAAATTTCAATAACTCTCTCTCTGGGCATCGGATTTGAGTGCCGTAAAAATTGGTCGCAATTAAACAGACTGTAGTTTCTTGGCTATCAATTTCAGAGACAAAGGATGAAATAGTGACACGTGGCAAGTCGTACAAGTTCTCTCTACTGAACCAGTCCCGAATTAGGTCATTGTGGGAGATTGGACACAACTTTGTCTTGGAAAATCCAAATCAGGTCAGACCTGTGGCATTCAAAAGATAATTCAGGGGGATACGTTGATACTGAAATTAAAATATTTAAGTGCTGAAATCATAGATATTATCTAATTTCAATATCGAGCTCCTCAAAAGAAAGAAAAAGGTGTGTATATTTTTCTTTCCAAATTGCATAAGTCTTCTTTGAAGAATCAATTTGAATTGATTCCAAGGGCATATTGTAGAATATATAGCAGTATTGGGTTCTAAAATATGCCCCGTAAAAATAATTCAACACCCATTAAGCCTTCAGAAGGCTCTACTATGACTGATGAAGATGAAGAATTGCAATATGATCTATCAAAATTACAAGAGCAAGCGCAACAAATTTCCCTCTCGCAAAGAGCAACAAAAAATGAAATGGAAGTTTTGAAGAAAGGCGTGGAAGTGAAGATGGACGGTTTGAAGAAAGGCATGGAAGCTAAGATGGATGGCGTGGAAGCTAATATGGATGGCATGGAAGCTAAGATGGATGGCATGGAAGTGGGCATGGAAGCTAAGATGGATGATCTAAAAGCATACATGGAAGGCTTGATGACAAGCTTAAAACAATAAATGATTCCTAATGGCCGAAATATAGTAGAATAACCTCATGATGAGAACAAAATAAATGTTAATTTTGATTTCATAAACTCTAATATTGGCGGGAAGAACCACCATATTCCAAAAATGGATATGAGGAAGTTTGATGGAAAGGATCCTGTAACATGGATACTACAGATGGAGCAATATTTTGATCTCCATAACATGAAAAACACACAAAAGGTACATATTGCGACTCTACATTTAGAACAAAATACATTTGTATGGTATTGATGGCTTTGCTCCCGTAAAAAATTTTTCACTTGGTCAATTTTTACGGAGGAAATGATAGCACATTATGAGGATACAAAGAGCAACACCTTCTTTAGCCAATTGATAAATCTCAAACAAAAGGGTTTAGTGGGGCAGCACATTGAGGACTTCCAAAAATTGAATATAAGGGTAATTGATATTCCAGAGGAACACAGGATTGATCTCTTCATAGGCACTTTAAAGGATAAAATTCAACATGAAGTTCACGTTCTGGAACCTGATTCATTGGAGAAGGCATTCAGGTTGGCAAGAAAAGTTGAATGTAAAATTATGGCAACAAGGAAGCCTACCACTCAATTCTATAAAGAAGGAAGTGTGGCTATGACTATATTTCCACAACCTACAAGGTTGACACCACAACAATTGGAAGAAAAAAGAGCAAAAGAGCTTTGCTACAGTTGTGATAGCAAATACACTAAAGGTCATAAGTGTGCTGAGAAGAAATTATTTTACATAGATTGTGAAGAGGAAGAAGAAAATGAACAAGAAGAGGATATACACCAGGAACCAGCCCTAGAAGAGGAAGAAATGAACCCGACCATATCGTGTAATGCACTGGCAGGAATTACCACTCCTCAAACTCTCAAGATAGAAGGACATATCAAGAAGAAAAAGGTAATAGTGTTGATTGATTCAGGTAGCACCCATAATTTTATTCATTGTAAGGTAGCCAAGGAATTAAATCGTTTCCTATACCCAGCACCAGAATGTCAAGTGATGGTTGCAAATGGAGGAACTATAAATTGCTCTGGAAAATGCCATAATATCAAGCTAACCATGGAGTAATATGTATTGACTAGTCCAATGCTTACCATTCCTATGGGAGGTGCTGATGTTGTACTAGGAGTACAATGGTTACAATCTTTGGGGATGACAACTTTTAATTTTCAAGAAATTTTCTTGAAATTTTTTTCAGAAGGAAAGGAAGTTGAATTACGGGGTATTGAAGGGAATATGGGAAGGATAATAAGCTCTAATGTCATGACAAAGCTTATAAAGAAAGAACAACAAGGCGTAATTGCACAATTATGCTCACTAGAAGTTCCGACATCAAAATCATCTATTTCTGCAGATCTCCAACAAGTCTTGGACAATCATTCCAAGGTGTTTGAAACTCCCAAAGGACTCCCACCTATTCGTGATCATGATCATGCTATTCATTTGATTCCGGGAAGTGTTCCTCCAAACATCCGGCCTTATAGATATCCTTACTTCCAAAAGAGCGAAATTGAACGTATGATTGCAGAAATGTTAGAGGCGGGTATAATTCAACCTAGTCAAAGTTCTTTCTTTGCTCCTGTAGTATTGGTACACAAGAAGGATGGATCATGGTGAATGTGTCCGGATTATAGGGAGCTCAATAAGCTCACCATTAAAGATAAATTTCCCATTCCTGTGAATGATGAATTATTGGATGAATTACATGGAGCAATTTATTTTACCAAGTTGGATCTTCGTTCAGGATATCATCAAATTAGAATGAAGACTGAAGATATTCCAAAAACAACATTTTGAACTCATGATGGTCATTATGAATTTTTGGTCATGCCTTTTGGGCTTACCAATGCACCTTCTACATTTCAAGGGATGATGAATTCCATTTTCAAACCCTTCCGTAGAAAATTTGTGCTAGTATTTTTTGATGATATACTAATCTACAACAGGTCTTGGAAGGATCATGTTGAACATGTTGACAGGGTGCTCAAACTATTTCAAGAGAAACAATTATATGCAAAAACATCCAAATGTTTCCTTGGAGTACAAGAGGTGTAATATCTGGGTCATATTATATCTCACGAGGGTGTTAAAGTAGACCCTAACAAAATTAAAGCCATTAAGGAATGGAAAGTCCCCAAGACCATAAAGCAGTTGCGAGGATTTCTCGGGTTGACAGGGTATTATCGCATGTTTGTTAAGAATTATGGGAGAATAGCAGCACCTCTAACAAAATTATTCAAGAAAGATGCATTTTCATGGACTCCTGAAGCAACTAAGGCCTTTGAACATCTTAAAGAGGCAATGTGCCTAGCACCGGTCTTAGCTACGCCAGACTTCACAAAAACTTTTATTGTGGAATGTGATGCCTCAGGAAATGGAATTGGTGTAGTTTTAATGTAGGAAGGAAGACCCATTGCTTTTGAAAGTCGTCCAATCAAAGGAAAGTATTTACAGAAACCTATTTATGAGAAGGAAATGTTAGCAATACCGCATGCACTAAAGAAATGGTGAACTTACCTAATGGGAAGACACTTCAAGGTAAAAACTGATCATGATAGTCTTAAACACTTTTTGGAACAAAGACTATCTTCCGAAGAGCAGCAAAAATGGGTCACAAAGATGTTGGGTTATGACTTTGAAATAATCTACAAAAAAGGAAAGCTTAATGTTGTTGCAGATGCACTCTCAAGAAAGAATGAAGACTCGATGGAAGCATTGCTTTGTGCCATTTCTATTATCCAACCAGATTGGATAACCGAAGCAAGAGATGAATGGAACAAGGAAAAAGATGTATGGACACTCATTCAAAAGTTGCAGCAAGATCCTAGTACATCTGATACATTTAGTTGGAAAAATGATTCCTTATGGTACAAAGATCGCTTATATCTTTGTAAGAATTCCCAACTAAAACAAAATATTCTTCTCGAATTGCACACTTCTCCTTTAGGAGGACACTCAGGATTTTTAAAAACTTACCACAGGGTGAAGAAAGAATTTTTTTGGGATGGCCTTAAATCTGATATTCAAAAGTTTGTGGCGGAATGTTTGGTTTTCCAGCAGAATAAAGTTGAGACAATTAAGACCCCGGGACTTCTACAACCTTTATCCATTCCAAGTCAACGTTGGGATGAGATTTCAATGGATTTTATCACAGGTTTACCTAAGTCCGAAGGAAAGAGTGTCATCATGGTGGTAGTTGATAGACTTACCAAGTATGCACACTTTTGTGCATTATCTCATCCATTTAAAGCAAGTACAGTTGCTACTACATTTGTGGACAAGATTCAAAAGCTACATGGAAGCCCAAGGGTTATTGTGAGCGACAGAGATCCCATTTTTACGGGAAATTTTTGGACAGAGTTATTTTCTTGTTTGGGTACTAAATTAGCTCATAGCTCATCTTATCATCCTCAATCTGATGGTCAAACTGCGATAGTAAATAAATGTTTGGAAGGATATCTTCGTTGTTTTGTATCTGATAAACAAACACAATGGGTCAAGTGGTTACCTCTCGCTGAATGGTGGTATAACACTTCCTTCCATACCGCAGAAAAAATGACCCCATTTATGGCACTTTATGGATATCATCCACCATCGATCACATCATCTTTAAGGGAAAATTCGAAGGTTCAAGCAGTGGAAGATCACATCGAGCATCAGCAAGAAGTTCTCCAACTCTTAAAGGATAACCCGAATTTGGCACAAAATCGAATGAAACAACAGGCAAATCAACATCATAGCGAGAGAAGTTTTGATGTAGGAGATTGGGTATTTTTACGGCTACAACCATACAAACAAATGTCCCTCAAGCAAGCAAAGAAGGATACTAAATTATCGCCAAAGTACTATGGTCCTTACAAGGTGTTGCAAAAGATTGGTACTATGGCATACAAATTGGAGCTTCCTGCTTCTTCGCGAGTACATCCAGTTTTCCATGCTTCATGCTTAAAGAAGGTTATAGGTGAAAATATTCCAGTTCAAACAATATTGCCAGAACTTGATGAGGAAGGAAAAATCATATTGGAACCGGAAGCGGTCACGGAAACAAGAACTCGACAACTACGGAATCGATCAATTTTAGAATATCTCATCAAGTGGAAGAACTTACCCACTGAAGATTCTACATTGGAGGATGAGAATTTTATACAAAAGCACCCAGAGCTACTCAAGCGTTGAGGACAACACTTTTTTTGAAGGAGAGGGGCATGTTAGGTCCCTATATTACTAGTATAGTCCCTTATTGCTGTTAGTGTAACCCCCTTATTGTTATTATTGTACCCTTGTAACCCCCATTTTGTTATTATTGTGCCCTTAAATTATTATTGTTAGGTCGGCTAGGATTACATTGTGGCCCACTAGGATTACATTATGGCCCCATGGACTCCTATATATAGAAAGGAGGATTTGTAAATTGTATCATCCAAGAATTGTTCATTTATGTAATGTATTGGAGGTTGCCCCCTCGAAGTGGATTATTTCTAAGGCATTGATATCTCTTTGCTTCTATTTTTGGAGCTGGTTACACAACATAAACTTATTCTTCTAGATCACCATTGAGAAAAGCAGATTTAACATCCATTTGATAAACTTTGATTTGTTGAAAGCTTGAAAAAGCAAGAAACATTCTTATGGCTTCAAGTCTGGCTACAGGAGCAAAAGTTTCTTCAAAGTCTATACCTTCTTGTTGAGCATACCCCTTGCAAACAAGTCTAGCTTTATTTCTTATAACATCCACATTCTCATTTAACTTATTTTTTAATATCCATTTAGTTCCAATGAAATTTTTGTCATGAGGTCTTGGTACTAATTCCCAAGTGTGATTCTTTTCAATTTGATCAAGCTCTTCCTTCATGGCTTGAATCCAACATTCATCTTTGCTGGCTTGATTGACATTTTGTGGTTCAATAGTGGATAGAAATGCCATATAGCTAGAAGATCCCACAAGAGTCCTTCTTGTTTGTACACCTGATCCCTTTTCTCCCAAAATTTGAGATTCTGGATGATTCTTTTGAGCATATCTGGATGGAGCTTTTTCAGATAAATCATCTTCGGGTTCTTCATTGGGTTCACTATCTATATCATTCCTATTTGATGTAGAAGGATATATGTCATCATCGTCTTCATCTGTTTTTTTTTTTTCTTCTTTTGGAGCTACAGGAGACTCATCAATAAAAACATCAATGCATTCAACAATCCCTGAAGTCTTTTATTGTAACATTTATATTCCCTACTCCTAGAGGAGTAACCAAGAAATATTCCTTCATCTGCTTTGGGTTCAAACTTGCCAGGTTTTTCATCATTATTTTTGATAAAAAATTTGCTCCCAAAAACTCTAAAGTGCTTAATAGTGGGAGGATTACCATACCATAGTTCATATGGAGTTTTATCACTATTTACATGAAGATGTGCCTTGTTAAGAATATTTACCACTGTATGTGCTGCTTCTCCCCAAAATGTGTCAGGTGTTGTGGAATCATCAAGCATAGCTCCAGCCATTTGTTGAACTATTCTATTCATTATTTCTACTACGCCATTTTGTTGTGGAGTGCCAGCTACAGAAAATTGTCTTTTTATGCCATGTTGTTCACAAAATTCAAGGAATTCATCTGATGTATATTCTCCTCCTTGATCAGATCTAAGACACTTGATTTTTAGATCTAATTCATTTTCAACCAGTTCTTTGAAGATCTGAAATTTCTCAAATGCTTCATCTTTGTGTTTAATCAACCCAATCCAACACATTCTAGAGAAATAATCAATAAATAAGATATAGTATTGTTCACCACGTGGTAACCTTTTCCTCACAGGTACACATATGTCAGTATGAATGAGTTCAAGAGGCTTACTTGATGATCCTTCCTTGGCATTAAATGTCACTTTGGTTTGCTTACCAAATTGGAAAGATTTGCATATGATATTTTCAGGTAGAGTAATATTGGGAAGATCATAAAAAACTTTAAGTTTACCTGATTTGTTGATTTGAGAGAAGCTCAGATGCCCCAACCTTCTATGCCATAGCGAGTTTTTTGAAGATTTACTCTAGTAACATTGTTCTTTGCAGTTCTTCAATACATACAGGTTGCTTGGAGTTTTGTTTCCTTTTATAATTGTTTTACCTGTATCAATATCACGTACCACACATTCTTTTGAACAAAAGATAACTTCAGTTCCTTGACCACACATTTGACTTACACTTAATAGGTTATGCTTTAATCCATCCACATAGATGACATTATTAGCTTTCACCTTTTATTTAAGAAAAACAAACCCTTTCCCTTAATGACAATAGGAGTATCATTTCCAAATGTAACATTCTTTTCCTTTTCTAGATCGCTATATACAAGAAGTTTGTTTTTGTCACCTGTCATGTGTTTTGAGCATCCACTATATTGTGTAACCAGCTCCAAAAAGAGAAGAAAAGAGATATAAACGCCTTATAAATGAGCCACTTTGAGGGGGAAACCTCAAATACATTACATAAATGAACAATTCTTCGATGATACAAATGAACAAAACCTCCTTCTATATATAGGAGTCCATGGGGCCACAATATAATCCTAGTGGGGCCACAATGCAATCCTAGCCGACCTAACAATAATAATGTAAGGGCACAATAATAACAATATGGGGGTTACAGGGGTACAATAATAACAATAAGGGGGGCTACACTAACATAATAATGGGCTACACTATTAATATAGGGAATTAACATGCCCCTCTCCTTCAAACAAGTGTTGTCCTGAATGCTTGATTATTTCTTGATGCTTCTGTATAAAATTCTCATCCTCCCATGTGAAATATTCTAAAGGAAAGTTCTTCCACTTGCTGAGATACTCTGAAATTGATTGTACTTGTTGAGTTCTTGTTTCTATGGCTGCTTCATAACTTCTTTCGATGTCATGTTGATCTTCCTGTTGTTTCATTAGATTCTGCACCAAAGTTGGGTTATCCTTTGAGAGTTGGAGAACTTGTTGTTGATGGTCGATGTGATCTTCCAATAATTTATCATCCATATTTGCTATTATTTGATCCTTAAAACCATCCAACTTAGCCTCCATTTCTTCTTTTAAACCATCTATGTCATCTTCGGTTTCTCTTTGTCAGATCGAAATTTGTTGCACTTGGTACCGTAATTTTGATAGTTCATACTGCAATTCTTCCACTTCATGCATCATAGTATAGATTTCTGAGGGCTTAATGGGTGTTGAATTATTTTTAGGAGGCATTTCAGAATGAAATAGTAAAATATATGCTAAATAGGCCCTGGGAATCACTTCAAACTGATTTTTCAAACAAGATTTATGCAATTCGGAAAAAAAATACACACCTTTTACTTGCTTTAAGGAGCTCTATATTGAAATTGAATTATCTCTGTAACTGAAAATCTTTGATATCTGAAATTTAGCACTAACGTAGCTCTCTGAATTATCTTTCGAATGCCACAGGTCTGACCTGATTTGGATTCCCCAAGTCAAAGTTGTGTCTAATCTCCCACAATGACCTAATTCTGGACTAGTTCAGTAGAGAAAACTTGTAGGACTTTCCACGTGTCACTGTTTCATCCTTTGTCTCTGAAATTGATAGTCACAAAAATAAAGTTCGTGTACTTGCTACCAATTTTTACGGCACTCCAATCCGATCCCCAGAGAGAGAGTTATTGAACTTTTCCCACGATCACCTCTTTGAGATGAAATTCAGGAGCCTGAAAAAGCACTACCTTCCACAGATCATATTTCCAAAAATATTGCAAACCAAGCTCTGAAATATTTTGATGAATTTCCTCAGGATTTCAACTTTGCACCCTACAAATTTCAGCTTTTGAAACTTCGTAGAAAAAAATTTATAGCGAAAATGCCACGATGACCTGTTTGGAGCAGCGAAACCCTAGAATCCAAAGCTCTGATACCAAATGTTGTGTAACCAACTCCAAAAATAGAAGAAAAGAGATATAAACGCCTTAGAAATGAGCCACTTCGAGGGGGAAACCTCCAATACATTACATAAATGAACAATTCTTGGATGATACAATTTACAAAACCTCCTTTCTATATATAGGAGTCCATGGGGCCATAATCTAATCCTAGTGGGCCACAATGTAATCCTAGCCGACCTAACAATAATAATGTAAGGGCACAATAATAACAATATGGGGGTTACAGGGGTACAATAATAATAATAAGGGGGGCTACACTAACATAATAAGGGGCTGCACTATTAATATAGGGACTTAACACACTATCAATGTACCATTGATTTTCTTCACCTTCTGCAAATAAAGCTATGCCACAATTTTCAACCAGTAATTCCTTCTTTTTCCACACTTTGGCACTTGAAGGAAAATGGTCTTTTGGCTGAACTTTGCTCTGACATTTAGATTCTTCATGGCCAAAGTTATTGCAATAAGCACATTCAACTTCATTTTGAAGAGGAGAAAAGTTGTTATATGTATTATTCTTTGTTCCAATATCAATATTTTTCTTTCTTTCTTCTCTTGTCATGATGGTTTTATATGCAAAACATTGAACAAATTTATGACCAAAATTGTGACATGAGAAACATTGTCCATTGAAGAAGAAATTTTTGCGGTCATGAAATATTCTACTTGAATTTACCTGCCGATTGGTGTTTCTTTGAAAGGTACTCCTGTTAGTGTTCTTTGAATTGAGATGGTCATGATTTATCTGTAAATAATCTTTATTCCCTTGCTGATGGGCAGAATGTTGTGTACTGGCAGTAGCTACTTTTAGATAATTTGGTGTTGAAGCCTAAGAAGATTCTCCGATATATCCAAGACCTGTCTCTAGAAGAGGAGAACGGTGTACCTTGATAATCTCATCTAAGGTTTCAGATCCTTTAGAAAATCTAAGATTCAAAGTCTTTACTTTCTCAATTTCTTTTCTTAGACTTACTATTTCACATTCTAATTTCTCATTATGTTTCTCCTTTTCTTGAAGCTAGTTTTTCAGAGTTTCTATGGATATTTTACTTTCTTCTAAGCATACTTTGAGTTGATTGATTTCATCAAGAAAATCATTGTCCTCTAAAGCATCCATAAAAGTATCCTTTTCTTTTCTAGACTCTTTTTCAAATGCCATGAGAAGTCTAAGATCTTGTTTACATTCTTCCTCACTGTCTGATAACCCATCACTGTCTTCATGAGTGTAGTAAATTTTTCTAGTGCTAAACCGATTCTTATTCCTTCTTGCTACTTCCTTTCCTTTTTTATGTGTTTCTTTGTGAGGACACTTAGCAGCATAATGACCAAATCTTCCACAAGAAAAACATTTTAAAGGAAGCTTACCTCTGAACCGTCCTGTACCAAGTTGGAGTTTCTTTACAAAATTTACCTCATGTTCTTCTGAGATATACCCTGATCCTTCTGTCTCTTGTAATTCTTTCCCTTTTGTAGAAGCTCTAAAGATGAATTCTTTGTCTCCAGATGGTCCTCCTCTTCTCATTTCATATGCAGTTAGTATGCCATGAAGTTGCACTACAGTAAGATTTTGAAGATCCTGCTTTTCTTCAAGAGCAGAAACTTTAGACTCAAATTTTGTCGTTAGTGATCTTAAAACTTTCTCAACCAAAGTAGATTCGGTTATTGTTTCTCCCAGATTTCTCATACGATTTACAATATCATCAACACATAAAAATAAATTGACAATGCTCTCCTCATTATGCATTTTTAGGTTCTCATATTGAATGCTGAGAGTTTGGAGTTTAGCACTTTTTACCTTTGCATCACCTTCATAACTTAGAATTATTTTGTCCCATATCGCCTTTTTTGTATTCAGCTGCATGAATTTAACAAATTCTGATTCAGTTAGACTTCCCAATAGAGAATTAACTGCCTTTGCATTTGTTTCATAATTCTTTCTTTCCGTTGGATCTGTTGGTGCCGCAACTTGATATTGATATCTTGCTTCAACAATAGCCCATACATCTGCTCCCAGAGACTAAAGATAGGCTCTCATCCTTGTTTTCTAGAAGATTAAATTGTTTCTGTTGAAGAGCGAAGGCCTGATATATGCTATTCCATCTTGATTTCTCATCTTGATTGATCTTCCTTCTAGCAGCTAAGCTTTTCAGAAGGACCTTCTCTGATACCAATTGTTGGGAAAAATACTGAGAGGGGGGGGGGTGAATCAGTATTTAGAGCTAAATGAAAACTTTTTATCAGATATCTTATTATGCATTTAATTATTTACTTAGATTATTGCATCATTCATTCATTAGAAGTTTAGTAAGCAGTAAGCATGTGCAAAATAACAGAATAAGCCATCACACATAAGCAACACACATGAACATTAGTATTTAAGGTGGAAACCCAATTTGGGAGAAAACCACCGCTATTATCGTCTTTGTCTTCAATATTTATTACAAATAAAACTTCTTACAATTTTTGTGCTGGCACAGACTTATACCAGCACGCAGGCACCCACCTACAGAAGGCTACAACCTTCTCTCATTCTCCAGTCACTATTGGAAGGGAGCTCCAACCCCCTGATGTCATTTACCAACCTCTCCTGGAAGGGAGCTTCGACCCCGTGATTTTAACACCAGCTTGTACTGGTAGAAAGCTTCCACTTTCATGCTGAAGACTTCAACCCTCAAATCCACCAAATTTCTTCAATTTCTTCATCAGACTTGCATCAGGTCTTCATTAGTTCTTTGCAGATATTCCTAGAGATTCATCATTTCCAGATCTAGAGATATTGAACCTTCATCAACTCCATAGGTGCATCATAGATTTAGATTTATTAGAAACAAAGTTCAATCATGCAGATATCTCTTAAATAGATTTATTCATTAACAACCCCTTCACATGCACACATTGTACTATGATCCTCTTCTCCTTATATAGTTTTTTCCTTTATCAATACCATGAGTCAAAACCACTCAATAGCTGATGGTATTCCTGGACAAGATGAAATAGATAATCCAGCGGGGTCTACCCAAGCCCCAAACAACTTCTCATTGTTCTATTTTCTTGGTCTAGCAATTAATTAATCTAAGGCTTTTTAATATCTCAATCTGAGATTGAGATATTAATCCAATTCCTCCTTTAGTTATGAACTCCTCAAGGCATATATATATATATATATATATATATATATATATATATATAGATATATATATATATATATATATATATAGACCCCTGGTATATGTGTTCGTGAGATCAACGCATATATTAACCCCGCAAACCTTAGTTTAAAAGGTCCCAATTAATATAATTTAGAACAAGTCCCACATATATAATCAATGATCCAATCACATACTCGCACCATACCATGGTTATCCATCGTGCACCTTCCTCATACGGCCACCGTCCGATGGCTCCCCTCCAAATCGACGGTGCACACAATATCGTACAGATTCCTTGGTCGGACATTAACTCACGATGATGCACAATGATGGTGATTTTGAAAATTCGTTTAGGGACGCGTGTCGCTCATTCTATGGAATCACTCCCAACCTCTTGAATATCGGTTGCTCGTCGAAAGCAGTGCGATGAAAACTGGAAACCCCCTTCACTCTTCATTCCGCTCGTGGTTCCTCTCCTTCACTCAAGGTTTCGTCTGCCTTTATTCCGTCATTGCTACATTTCTCCGTGAAGGCATAACTCTGTTTTAATTTTTCTTCCTCCGTGTGATTATGTTAAAGTAACTCAGGTTATATATAATTCGAGCTGGTCCATACTTTCAATGGAGATTGGAATGGATAGGCTTCTTCCCTATTTTTGGATGCAAATATACATTAAAGGGCATCTTAACTAACATAGGTCATATGTATTCTAGCAAACATGCTCTGCGATCATGTGTCCATTCAATTGCATTCTTCAGCAAGCAGGTTAACCCTATTGAATCCACCATACAGAATTACATCCTTTACTCAGATTTACTCAGCCATACTTAACACATATTGAGAAGAGACCAAAACCCTCCAACTTTAGAGGTTTGTCAGGATGTATGAATACAGTCATTATCTACATCCTTTTTCAGAGAGTTTCCATCAAGGACAATCATATAATAGGATACAAGAAACATATTTCCAAAACTCAAAACATTTACTTTGTTTTTAGTTCCAAAATATTTAGTATTATTAGTTATGACATACCGACTCCTTTTTTCTGTCTTAGAAAAATAAACTATATGGGTAAACTGAGAGTGTTTCTTGTAGATTTTCTAAAACATTGTGCTTATGTTTCGAGATAAAAACTTGTTGGAAATATTGTGACGAATAGATCCTGACTTAGGGAACAATATTGTTAAAAGAGGACTGAATACTTGTAGTTCAAATGCAGCAGGACTAAATTCATTGTTGAGCCCAGGTAATATAACTTCAGGCACATTGCAATAACCCCACATGCCACTAAATAACACTCTCCACACTAATACGGAGATTTATAATCTTTCACATTATGCAAGAAATGTCCTCAACTAGTGAAAAAAATAGTATGTAATTGTAAAAAACTAGCATCTACCTCAGTTACAATTCATAAGTTCGAAAAAAAAACCCATTCTACACAAAAATTATGTCCAGGGAGGCAATATAAAATCATGTACTCAAACTTCCATGCTAATTATTGAGTACCAAAAGTGTTTTCCATATTCATACATATTTCCATTATGTCATAACCATTCAACTCTCATTTCATGGCCATCTAACCTAAAACCCTACATCAAGTAACCATTTTCATAAATATATGGGCTAGGATCCTTGTCTTCCAAAGTTATTTATTTTATGTGTTTAAAGTGAATTTATGATTAGAAACTAGAAAATTAACATAGTTTCATATATCTATATATGTGTTATGATTTTTGTGACATGTTTAGGTCAAAAGGAAGCTTCTAAAAGACCTTTATGTGGCCTTCCAAAACCAAATTCGAATTTGAGTGGAGAAGATCATGGGATCATGAGGATATGTATCTCATTTCCTTTTTGTATTGAAACTCTAATAGATATGTGTCTCATTTCTTATTTGTATTGAAACTCTAAAAGGACATGTGTCTTATCATTTCCTATTTTGATTGTAACTCTAAAGATAGAGGAAGAGATTCATGGGCTCTCATTAATGAGGTAACTTCTCATTATTTTTGTATAAATAGGGGAATCTTTCTCCTATCATGGATGTGTAGAAAAATAGGAGAAGAAGAGAAAGGATTATAGAGTGTCTTGTAACAAAGCTTAGGATGGAATGGGATGTATATTTGTGAGTTTATCGATAAAGAAGTTTAGTTCTTTGATGTTTTTTTGATCACATCTTCAAGGAGCTAAGGATTACACCAAATTGGTAGCAGAGGGCCCCTACTATTCGAGGAGGTTTTGCATGTTTTCTAGATAAGTCATTTTGAATTCTGTTTTGTCATATTTCCTTACTTAAATTTATTTCTGAACTCATTATAGCTTTTAGCATTATGTTTCATGTCATTTTCTTAGATAACAGATCCTCATGATATTACAAGTAGTGTCTTTCTCAAGCTCTTCCAATACATCTATATTAAATGAATGGGATCCAATTGTGATATTCTGAGTTATTAGCGTTTCATTTTTTGTTATTTAGTTAAAAAGAATATCCTCATTATACTACAGTTAGTCTCTTTCAAAATCTTTTCAAATAAACCTCTAATTCACGAATGAGACGAAGTTGTAATATTGTGAGTTATTGATTGTTTTGCTTCATAGAAGATCCTTATCACATTATGATTAATCTCTTTCAAAAGCTCTTCCAATAAACCTCTAACTCATGAATGAGATTTAGTTGTAATGTTATAAGTTATTTCAACATTTCATAGGACATCCTTACTACATTATAGTAATATTTTTCTCAAGCTCTTCCAATAAACTTATATCAAATGAATGAGATTTCACTGTAATGTTCTAAGTTATTGTTTGTTTCAACATTTCCTTTTATGTTTTAGGATATCCTCATTGCATTAGAATTAATCTTTTTCACAAGCTCTTCCAATAAATCTCTAACTAAATGAATCAAATCAAGTTGTAGTGTTTTGAGTTACTTTTAATTTCATGAATGTTTATTTAGAATCTATAATATCCATGGATTAGGACTCTCTGTTTTCATCATTTTCTAGTTAGGAACAGAACATGCAAATAACCTTTGTTTTAATTCTTTTATCAACATTTCCTTTTCTCCCTTTTGACATAGATATAACTTCATATTTCTAGCATAGATTAGCATACTAAGAATCAAACATAAAACCCCCAAAACATCAATAAAACACTAAAAACAACGAAGTGAGAAAAAGGGATACTTAGGCACATACATTGCATCACACTTCATCAGTTTACTAGCCCTGGTTGATAATTTATGTTAGCAATTTAGGACACTAAATTGACTAAAAACTAACAAATAAATCTTAAAATTGGAACACAACAAAATATACTATAATTCACTAACTATGCAGAATCTGAAAGGGAATACCTCATTGTCACCCCATACATAACCTGAAAACTGCAAGATGTTACTTTTTAAATGAAACGCTTGCATACACAAAATCGAATATATGTCATTAGAAAATAACCCTATTCTGATAACTAGTAAATATAGAGATCAAACTGAAAGACAAAAGGCCAATTTCAATGAAATTACCTATAGGGAAGAATGAAAATTCATTGGTTTTAAAAAGCCCATGTCAACACACTAAGCTAGTTCACAATGCATGTTGCCAAATAAATGGCTTAATGAAACTAAAAACCTTTCAAACACTAAAGTAGCCACAATATACATATGGGTGAACCCATAAATTTCTTTCAACTCTACAGAATTCCATACATTACAAAAAATCACTGTTAATATCCAGTAATGTTGTCATATTGCATGACAATAAGACCTGTATTTGGATGAGACAATTTTTCCATACTTGTAGTTTGATTTGTGCATTTTAATTTTTTACTCCGTTATTGACATGGACTTGCATGGAAAGTTTAGAGATTTCCAACATATTGTAGAATCCCCTTCCAAATGTTCATCACTTATAGACATTTTTATATTTTTGGCTATTTTTTGAAATTTTGCATGCATGGCACTCACAATCAGATTGATATTTTCGTCTATGGATTGCATGAGATTGCACCAACAATGAAAAATTGATTATATAAAATATTGCATCATGAACAAGATCTGATATATATCCAAACATCTCCAACAGAGAAGAATCCATCAACATTATTTTTTTTATTTCTTGGATTTATTCTTTATTTAACGGAAAGGTACACAATTTATTTGTCATATTTTCCCAATCTGGATGCGAACATAAGGAAAATTTCAGGAGCTATGCATTTTAGGCTAAATGCTTACAAAATACTACATTCCAAATCCCATATAATACAAATTCGATGAAAGAAAGAAAATTTCTTGCAACCCCACATCTATAAATCATAATAACTTTTAGCATGCTAGAACTAACAATAAAAACACCTAATATCCTTTAATTATGATCAAAAGTTAGATTTCATCAATATATAATCAGTTTATGTAGTAACGTGCACTAAAGAATGTCAATAAATATTTTTTTCACCATACTAGGTAAAAACAAACAAAATAATAAGAAAACCCATGAATTGCAACTTTAAAAACAAAGAAATTTGTTACTTATAATAGCTAGTACAATAATCACACTTGTATCATTGGTAAGACCCAAGGTCAAAACCCTTGAGTGGGAGAAGATGTGGGTTCTTTTAAATATAAATCTCTCTCTCTCTCCTCTTTAAACACACACACACACTGTACATGTACATATTTATGTGTTTCAAGATGGAAATGAAACTGCCTAAAAGAATTGGAATTTATAAGGAGATTTTTAAAATTTCCCTTTGCATTCTTAAATGAATATACATACATATGAAAGAATTTAAAATGAAATAAAAATATTTGCAATGAGGGAAAAATTAACCTGAAAAGAAATCACAAGGCTTGTGTACCCTTGATAAGGTCCTAAGGATTTTCAATGTCACCACTTGGCAATCTTTGATAATCAGAAAGCTTAATCTCAGGGGGTTCACTACTTAGCAACCCTGTTGTTGCAGAATCCTCGCCATGATACATTGTTGACGACCATTTAAAAAACCTCCTTGACACATTTTCGCTCCACCTCTCACTGGACATTTTCATTAACCACATGGTGGATTTTGAATAAAAAACACCATTATACAAGGAGATCACCTCCTAGTACAGGTTGATCTTAATTCTTAGGGCATTAGCCTACAAAAATAACAACATAGTGCACAACTATGTCATATCATTTGAGGTGCTAGATCAAAAATAAATGTAATATTTCCACAATTAACTCTGTATAGTTATGCATATCATAATTCCCAACAAAAGTAACTTCTCATCATACAAAGGAAAACATCTTCTCTACAGACAGAGTCAGAGCATGATGACCCTTGTGAAGGTTTTATGCATAAACGTCTATAACAACTCTCAGGGAAAATCATTTATTTAGTTTTCCATATTTCAATAATAGATTAGAAAATAGCATAGTATAAAATTCTAAGTAATTCAATATTATCAAAGACACATCCATTGCAAGCATTTATACATTCACTAGTGATGAGATTCTAATTGCAGATTTTGACATACAAAAATGCACAATGCAACTCCTAACAAAATATTTATAGAGTGTTATAGCACTCTCAATTATTAGCTGACTTAAATAGTCGATTTGAGGTCCACAAGTTAACCGATCAATGAATTCTATGCCTAATAATACTCTAAATATGGGCAATCCAGAAACTAGGATCCCAATATCCATAACCACAGCTTCGATTCAAATAAGCTCAAATAGTTTGAAATAAATACATATTATACAAAAAGAAAAAAACAATGCACAAAAGTAATAGAACAATACACACAAGTAATATTATCATTTGAATATAGTAGAGTTAGTATAAATGTTGACCCGAAGATGAATGCACAATTATTCCCTTGACTATAAATTTACAATATTTCATAGATTTACATGCTAAGCTCTAAAATTACTCTAATTATTTGTACTCTTTAAGCAAGTATCTACCCCTTACATTGCTATAAAACTTGTAGCAATGAGGTTTTGGAAAGGTATTTTCCATTATACTGTCTTTATCTAAACTTAATGGACATCATACGACAATCCCCACCTGTGTATGGAACAAATTTATGGCCCTGTATCTTTTACAGGAAGAGCAATTGCAGACATTGGATTTGCAGAAACTAGGGAAACATAGACCCTAGAAACTTTTAAACATTAATCATTTCTAAAAAGCTTGCTACCCCTGCCTCTAGATCCAAGCATGCATAAAAGAAACAAAAAAAAAATTAACGCAAGGGTAACTGGTAACGATTAACTGATGAGGGGCATTGCAAGTGATCCCAGAAAGAAGTGAAAAACATGTATCCACATGTATAGGAATAAAACCAGTCACTGAGACGACATCTAAAGCCTGAACCTTAGCCATAGTAAAAAATGAGTCAAAATCTGAGTCATTTGATCCTAATTGTCCTGAGTCAATCTGAGTTGAAAACTGAGTCATTATATATGAGTTGATCTGAGGCTGGGTTAAAACCTGAGTTGATAGGTGGTTCAGTAAAATTCTAAGTAGTTTTAAAATTATTATTGTAGGTGCATTTTTTAGTTTCTCAATGTGAAATAAATTTATTCTTTTGTCTTTCGTAAATTTAGTGTATTTGTATCTCCATCACTATCAGTTGTCACAGATAGAGAAGGGTTTACATCTTTAGAAATAAGAAGTTACTACAATTATAGCATAGGTAATACATCTTCAGAAATATTTTTCCTTGGCATAGATTCATCATTGTCACATAGACACAAATTATAGCATTCTACAATTATGGCTCATGCTATTTGATAAAATTTATTTTCAAATGGAAGTACCAACTAGTTTTTCAACCTAATTCTGAGCATGAATTTATAGTCCAGATTCCAGGGAGTTTTATCTACTTCATACTTACCCACAACATCTTCAGATGGCACTTATTCTTCATTGAGAGTACTAACAAGTTTTTTAACTTGCTCCAAAGTACCATTCTACAAGGCAAACACATTATTTTCAGTATAGTGCACTATTGGGAGCACTATTTTCAGTATAAATTTGAGGACTAACCCTTTCTCATTTTATTTTAATTCTTCTCTCTTCTTCTGTGACCGTATGAATGAGTTTTTGTTCAAATTACTATTCAGCTTGGGTAGTCTAAATATCTTGATGTCATCAGGTGATTGAAATATCATTTTTCCAGCTCTGCTATAGGGGACCCTGCTTGGAGGTTTACACTACATTTGGAATCAATGGGCCTTTGTGCTTGGGGTGTGCCCATTTGAGGAAATGACTCCCCTCCTTCATTATCCATCCTAAACAACTTTGGACTCCTAGAGCATGAAATCAGCTGGAGGTAGACAGGTCATTCTTGGAATCTTTTTTATTTTTTTATTGTACAAATTGTTTTTCTTCTTACGTCTTTGATACTCCTTGAGCACGAAATCAAGTGTAGCTATATGGATCAATATTAAGAGATTTTTTATTCTTTGATTGAAAAATTGGTTTTCTTCTTACATCTTTGAGACTCCTACAACATGAAATCAACTGGACCTAGACGTATCAATAATGGGAGCTTTTGATTCTTTGATTGTAAAAATTGTATTTTATTCTTAATCATCACTAGCCTAAATTGAGATTGATCCTCTCGATTGCTTTTTTCCTTGTTCCCCTGAGATTGATTAGGAGAAAAATGAGAATCCTGCTAGAAATTTTTAAAAAAAATCCCAGATCTATGGCAAATATTACACTTGAAAGGTAGTTGATAGTAATACAATTCTTGGAGGAAGATCCTCTCATCTAGCTATAGAGGAATGGCCTCCACGAGACCTTTATCCAACTCGAATTCAACACAAATAAAAGACACAAAAATTGGTATCCCTTGTGTTCTACCAGTTCAATTAACTTCCCAAATTCACCATCAATATCCTTTAGAATAGCATTGTCCCAAAAGATCATCAAAAAAAGGCGATGCAAACCCATAACACATGAGGATAATTCCTCCATTGGATTGAAGTTTAGAGAACAAGGATTTAGATATAGTGTAATAGTGCCTGGAATCCTGTAAAATAAGGACCTGAGAAAAATATTAAATCCTAATATTCTTTGGATATGAACAAGAAAAAAAAATACACCTCTTCAAAGTGAAAAAATAGAGAGTTTTCCCTACATATTTGGAGCCCAACAATCTGAGATCCATATATCTACTTTAATCGGACTATGATGCAACCCAATGAATTTAAATATCAATGCTCATCCTGTGAGGATGGACAGTTTCCAGCAAGTTTCTAAGGTCTAGATCAACAAAGATGGGATCATTACCTTCTTCAAAAATTGGCTTGTTGGGGGCAGCTTCACAGGCATCAATAAGGTGGCTAACAAATTTTCAAGAAATGTATTTGGATGATCAAAAACAAGGTTGGAAAAATTAGTAGATAGACTCTAGACATCTATTAAAAACATACTCTCTATTTGTTAAATGCTAATGGTGCCAATTTTGGAATAGAGTATTAGCCCAAAAAGGATCCCATCCTTTCCAAAACATCAAAACATTCATTGATTTTTTCCTTAGGTGTAACATTCAAGATAGGGATAAGATGGCAAAATTTTATATGGATAATTTAATACTTCTTGCTATGAATGTGTGGGACCCCAACTCTCAGCTAGGTGACGTGAAATTTATTTCTTTAGCCTCCTGGATGACCCATGAAGAGACCATGGTAGAATAAATCAAAAGAATCATGGAAAAAGAGATTAAAAACCTTTGTGGATCATTGAATAACTACAAGGCCCCGGCATTATCACTATTAAACAAATGATTATAGTAGAATATTGATCGATGACAATTGTCTACAAAAACAAATAGGAGTAGGAAAAAATTCATTTTGAAGATACCTTTAGATTGTTATGAGATGAGAGCCTGCAAGCATGCCAAAGAAGGTGGCATAACTTGCCACACAGTTTCCGAATAAAGGAATATCATTCACCAAAGAGGTTGAAGAGTGTTTTAGGTAGAAGAAATATTTACGAGCCAAAATAGATGTAAATCATTCTAAAATATCTCTCGATTGATTTAATGTTCCACCACAAGGCCGAGAGCAGTAATTCCAGAGAATCATTTATGCCAAAAAAATTATTTACTAGTTAGGTTGAGCCTATAAGTTAAATCATAGTGAATCATGTGATGTACCTTTCTCTATTGATATAGATAATTGTGCTAAAGAAGACTTTGCAAATATAAAAGTTGGTTATGGAAAGGATATTGGATGAAAGGATGTTGGATAAATGCAATCCTTCTATAGTCCGATATGGCATTGCTCCAGGGTAATAACTGATACTCAACAGAGTATTAGACATCACTGGTATGTCACTTGGTAGTACTTGATGGTTGTGATATTTATTTGTTCTTGATGGGTGCTAGATACTCTTTCATATGTCAAATAACTTATTTTATCACCTCAAGTTTGAACTACCTACAATGGCACCCTACTCAACAATAACATAAAGATCTAGGTTTTATGCATGCATGAATAAGACTAGTCCTTATACTTATTTTTCAACCCAATGAAAATGAGCACAACATTGTTCTATTAGATGTGCTCTATAGGTTTGAAACCCGTTGGTTGCATTTACAAGACTGGAAGGATATGCTTGAAATTCCTCCAAGGGAGTCAACACAAGAGAATTGTAAAGAGGGAAATGAAACCTACGACTATCATTTCATACTACTACCTCTAAAGAAGTCCTATTTTTTCCCTCAAAGGGAGGCCTCTATACGTTGCTATACCTACATTCATTTAATACATGGTGCATGTGGAAAGGTTCATCAAGTGTATACCCAATTATAAACCATTAAATTGGGTGATTACTCTTGTAGTACATACACGAGAGTATTATGATAGAAAAATACCAATAACATGAAAATATTAATCTCATATCCAAGTGTACACATAATTAACATTCCTATTATGATCTACTATCCATGAATATTTCCTTGTGAAATAAACATCAAAAGCACCACGAAAATTCCAAGTCACAAAGGAATTAACATGTCCAAGAATCTTACCATATCAAGAATGGAATGTCTTTGTACTATTGATTAGCATGGTTACACACTCAAGTGATGGAAATATATCATATAAAGACCAAATATATCTGAAAATAACAAAAATTATACCAATTAGTCTTATGCTACCATTACAGTGTAAAAGAGTCCATGACTCAACTATCTTTTGCAAATTTTTAAAGGAAAAATGCACAACTAATTTCAGTTGGTTAACACAAACACCAAAGTTGGATAAGTCCACTAGTTTGGTGGTCAATGGGCAATAAGTTAGTGATGGTAATAGTGTTGAGCCACTAGACATGAATTTTAGCAATGGTCATTTCCTTGTTACTGTAGCAAGATATACATCCCAGTAATTAAAACATGGCTCCATTTCCTTGCTACTGTAGGAAGACACACTACCCAATAATTAAAACACAACCCCATTTCTTTGTTGTTGTAGCAAGGAAAACTTCCCAGTAATTAAAACACAACTCCATTTTCTTTCTTTTGTAGCAAGAAAAACTTCCCAACAACAAAACATGACTAAAAATATTTGATAACATCACCTTTTACCCTTTACTAAGGTGAATAACAATATCGGGTATATCCTTAAAGGATACCTCTAGAAATAATATTTGTATATTATTTATAATATTATGTCCATTAAAAAATACACCATGTTTAATGTTAAATTTATACTAATACTTGACATCATGCCCAAGAATGAATACACCATGGCAACACCTTGACATCATGACCAACTGGGATAGCCTATTTTCATTTGTTATCAGTTTGTATAAATGCTTCTAACAACGTAATGCATAAAAATATCACACGATGGATACATAATTAGGAAACTACAAGTATTTCATACTGTTTAGGTTCTATTAGTATTGGGAGATAGGCCTAATACTAGATTCCAAATTTCTCATAATCAATTCCTCGACATGGGCTCCACATCACCTTCCACTTCCTCTCCATGTCAGTGCCACATTAGTGAAATGTTTTCACCGCATCATCACCACATCACCAATGAGCCATGTCATGATGATACACCATCTACCACATAGGTGTCCCGCATCATTCTACTTCAGTGCCACAACATCATGAACCAAATAACAATGACATGTTACCTTCCTTGTGGGTGTTCCACATACCAATGAATATATTACTATTCTTCACTGCAAATTGAGATTGTGATCTTCAAAAAATCTACAAACAGAGATTTTCAGATATCTTCTCTGAGATTTTTAGTGACCTACCTCTGAGGTTATTTCGGTGACAAGACTGAAGTAGTAGGCCTTGACCCATAGGAGGGAACCTACAGGTAGACACAACAACCTTCGCCATCAATAGCATAACATGCTCCCATTTCCTTGCTTAGAAAAATGAGAAAACAAGAGCATGTGGTAATGTGTTTTTTTGGAAAAATGTGGAAGAATTACATGAAAAATTTGACATAATTATATTTCATGGATTTTCGACATTGAGACTTGTTCATGAGAAGGAAATATGTAGGCATTTTTGGCTCAATAATGCCCATGTGTGCTTATATTTTGAAAAACACCTTTGAGATTCATCTTTGATGGCTCAATGTTGTGTCTGTGTGTGAGCCAACACACAGACACACACAGATATTACACACAGAGACATAAACATAATTATTATAATTATTGATGTAATTCAATTAGAAAATATGCAACACTATGGACCTATAACCAATACCAACTTTTTAACGTTATAAACTGTATCCTAACTCGGAAAAAAATAACAATAATTTTGGTTCGTGTAATGAATTCTTGGCATTAAAATGAATCGGTAGAGTGACTTTAGATACCTTGCATAGAATACATAGTTAGTGATGATAGATTCATGTTTGCAGGAAAAATCCAAGCCAATTTTCCATCATAAAGCCATCCTTATTTTTGGGGTTTGTCCCCTAGCCTTCATTGTCATAGCCCCTAGTTGGGGGTGACAAGTGTCTTATCCATCATTTTATTGGTTAGTGGCTTATTACTTTCTAGGATGATGAGCCTAAGGAGATAATATAAGATGCAATAAGATAATTTTATTAGTGGCTAAGTGACCACAAAAGTAGGTCAACCTATCTAAAATTGAGATTGTGATCTTCAAGTAGATTTATCATCATCTGAATGAGGAGGAGGTTATATGTAGATCTCATTGTGTTTACTTAGTACAATAAACATTATGTTGGGTGAAACCTTCAACCTTGCAAGACTGGGCCGAGTGGGGGGATTTGAATCCTGGGTGGAAATCATTTTACGTACATGGAGTGACCACTAGAAAAAACTCAAGGAATCAATGTTATTTTTTAGATCTAGCTCCAACTTTCTAACCTGCACCTGGACCTACAAATGAAGTTTGGAAACTTGACACATATTATAACACCACCATACCAAGTATTTAATCTTTATTTTTTTTCCATAGAAGATATAATATTTCAACTACAAATAATTGGCATGTTTTTTGGAACTAAATGACCCAATGGAGTTTATGACCTAACACAATAGACTTACAGAAAATGGTGGTAAGGAGAAATTGGCTACAAATTCTCTAGGTCCACTACTAGGCTAATATAGAAGATATACAATTACTAGAATAGGGGCAGTCACTCTACTACAAAAGGGGTCATTGGGCTGGGGAACCCACATAAATTAAATTTATGTTGTTGGCCAAGAGGAATGTGAGGGAATTAGAACTGGTTCGAGTTCCTTTGTACCTAACCTCAACCCAAGGGAATGCAATAATATGGATACGATACAATGGGGATTATATCACCATAACTAGAACAAGTAAGTATAAAAATAGTATAAGAAAAAAAAAATCAATGTTTAAAAGCATGTTCAAACTTACAATCTAATAGAGGAAAAAAACACATACAAAAAACCAGATAATAATCATGTACAAGCTTCATATTGAATTATGAATTGTAAAGGAACTTACAAAATGTGACACTATGAACCTGGTCAAGCGCACAAGAAAAAACTATCCTAGACATGACCCTGGTTGACAATTTGTATTGCTCATGATGCAAGAGGATTTGTACCTGCGTTACCAAGTCATTCAAAATCCATAATTATCTATATAATAAATACAAGTAATTGATGTAGTATTTTTTACTCTAAGATGCATTCTTATGATAATGTTAGAACATATGTTGACAATGTCAAAACATACCTAAATAAGCTCCTCTTCATTTCAAGAACAATTTATTGGAGTCGCCTCAACTTGGAACAAGCCTCCCACGATCTAAAAGAGTAGCATCTAAGTCAACAGTGACTTTTTTGTTGCTATGTTGGATACAGGGAGGTTTTCTCCAAAATAAATTATGCTCTACTAAACAGGGCCAGCCGGGTGAAGGTAGAAGCTCTTATGGCCCCACCCCCCCTCTCACATCACTCTCAATTCCCCAAATACCCAATCTATATTTCATTTTTTACTTTCATGAGCAGAAAAAAAATATTCAATAACTAATAAAAATCAATGCAACAAAAAGTATGCAAGAAAAAATTGAAAGTTCTTGACATAAAAATAGTATGATAAATGATTTTTTATATAACGCAAAAATGGTTCCAAGTATGGTAACATTTGTCTTATAATAATACAATATTTTACATTATCAAATTTTCTTTTTCTTATCCCTACTTATAAAGCTTCTAACTACATCATCAACATCATTGTGGTCTACTTCTATTTCATCCCTTTCCCACATAGCTAGCCTAGTTGCGTAGTCATGATATCTGGTCTCATGCAGTGACGGGGCATCGCCTACAAAAACAAATAATATTAAATTTTAATTGTCAGTTTTTAAATATCATTGAACTAGTTCAGTAATATTAATAAAAAAAATTGCAATGAGATTATTTACCTAGTGCACCAGTTGTCACCGTTGGAACCGTTACCCTGTGTTCCTCTCTGGTGATAGGATGCTCAAGTACAACATTCTCTATCATTTAAACAAAAAATGTTATAAGGACACAACCATCAAGGTATAATTAGAAAAATTTATAAGTGGAAATTAATTATCGTCATGGCTCTCACTGATAGTAGCATTTTCGGCCTGGTCCCCACTAGAATGATTAGGTTGCACGTGACGACCATGTATTTCTGGAAATATTTCACTCTCAACGCACTGATCTACAAGTGGATTATTTGGCTCGTTGAAAGTGCTGCTCCTCTGATTTAAACAAAGTTTTTAGACATTAAATTTATGGAAGAAAACAAACATATTGAAAGGTTAATGTTTTACCTTATCAGGCATTATGGATCTTGGGACCGGTCCCAAGCTTCTACGACGTTCAACTATGGCTTGATAGCCAGAATGGAAAGAGATCTCTCTGTCTTCCTTTGTGGTTTTTGTTCCAAATTCATCACCCTACATTACATATGATTGTGTATTTTTAATGTTATTTGATGGGATTACGAAAATGTTGCAAGGTGATACAATTAATTATAAGATGCTTAGCTACTTAGAATTCTTGCGGAAAATTTCAAGTAGCCGCCTTAGCCTAGCGTGTGGTGGACTTTTTTTTCAATCCTAGCTTTGGTTGCCTTCGAGGTGTTAGGCAACTTATCATCAAAAGCTTTAAGTCAGTTATGTAGCACACTTTCATTTTAGACATAGAGAAAATTAAAGCTATTGAATTAAAGTTGTAATTTACCTCGCGGGTCCAGTTAGCATTTTTCCTTCTTTCTCGGCCTTTTTCTCTTTTCTGTCATCGATGAGTGCTCTCCACTCCATCTCTATAACTTTGAGAGGACACTCGTATCTAGATTTAATTTGCAAGTGTGTCCTATAGGTTTCCATGGTATATTTCAGATATTTTCCAACTCCCCAAGAGACCGTTGTTCTATCAAATGTGGCCACCCCAAAAATGCCTTCTAGATAGTCTATAAGTTCTTTTTTCAGGTTAGAATTCTGGGAATTCCACCTTGTGCATATGGTTGGGCTAAAAATTACAAATGCCTTTCTCTCCAAGGCCCTATAGAAATCATTGTTTCCTACACAGAAAAAATATATTATCATTAATTTAAAAATAATAATCATGATAAATGTGTTTTAGATAGAATACATGAAATAGTTAAAATATTAAAACTTACCTAGGAGTTGTACATCGTTTATAGGAAAATCTTCATCGTTCACCAAAAACGTGCCTGGAATGGTCCCTGTGGAGGTGACACGTGTAGCCCTAGGAAATGAAATAATAAATTTAGCCATACCAGCCTCATCACTCCCAACACATTCAGTGGTTGGCTATGTGTCTTCTTGGGCAGGGTGCATTTCTTCATTGCCACCTAAAGATGTAGAAGGTGTAAAAAAGGGTTCCTCAGCAATCTCTTGCCTCTGTGTCCCACTACCACCAACACCAGAGGCATCAGGTGTCAGAAAATTCTACACAAAAAACAATTTTTTTGTTAGTTTAGTTAATGTAAAAATTAAAAATCAAACTATCACAATTGATGTCAAGCAGAACAAAAAAAATTTCCTTTTGATTTTTTATTATTACCTTATAGGTTTCTAGTTGGGTCATAAGTTGTCTTATCCTTTTTCCTAATTAAGGTGTTTAAGGCACAAAGTCTATCAAATGCTCAAGTTGCATGGTTTCTTTTCATGCCTTCTTTTGCAGCAATAGGAATGGACATAGGGATGAAGAAAACTCTTCCTCCTTGAGCGAATCATCAGGTGAAACATGGCCAGGCATCTGCATATTTGAAAAAAATTAACATTATTTCAATTATGTAAAGAACTAAAATACCTGAAGATACCGCAAGGCTGGCACTTTACATGTCCTTCGGCTGGCCTCTCTCTATGATCATCCTGTCGTGGGGTTGTTCCTGTACTACCACGATCATTCTACCACATTGCAATAAAATTAGAAATGTGAAAACTTGAAAACAATATCTAACTTGAAAATGCAAATGAAAACTAAAATAATTTCTAAATTTACCTTTCTAATACATAAAATTTGTGCATTAAAGAGGCCTTGGAGTGGTTGAGTATAATTAAAATTAAGGGTTGTAAGCCAAATTTTTATACTTACACCTTGCTAGTAGACAATTTATGCAAATTAGGTAGATTAGATGAGGCTAAAGAGATTTTTAGTGAAGCTTTAATGAGTAGAATAAAGCTAACTGTAGTGACCTATAATGCATTGGTCAATGGATATTGCAAGTGAGGGAAATTGGATGAAGATTTCCTTCTCCTCGAAGAAATGAATGAGAATGATTGCATACCTGGCATAATTACATACAGTACCATAATTTATGGGCTAATAAAATAGAACAAGATCTTAGATGATTTGAAGTTGCATGATCAAAAGGCATTTGTTAGTATGAATCTTAATTCCAAGTGTATGAAAAAATACCACTTTAGCCGCGCATAACAAATAGCCCTAACAGCAAAGATGGCTGCCAATATCCTTAGGTCTGCAGTTAGGTGATCAAGATAAATGCTGCAAAAATCTATATCTATGCATTATAAGACATTAAGCAGTAGAAAAAACAAGATTTACTAAATGCATCCAATAGACAAGACAAGAATATTTTGAATGAATTTTGTATTAATGGCACCTAGGAGGAAAACACAAGAGGGTGTTCCCTATTCTCTTCAACGGGATGGGTTCTTGTAAGTCCTCAGCACTTTAGATCTAAAATTCCTCTCTCTTTATGGTGTAGAAAACCCAGACAAAAATGGTATCAAAATATGACTATGATGGTGGATCAATAGTCAGACCAAAAGTATAGATCCAGAGTGATCTCTAGGCAACAAAAGGTGGTAAATGAATGGAAAAAACTTCTATTTATAACAAAATATTGAGTTAGTATAGATATTGGTGCATAGTTAAAATATTATTAACCAAATCAGGATCCAAATTTTATGGAATATTTTGTTATATTTGTTGGAGGGAAAAGGAATTTGACTTAGCTCAAATCCCTTTATTTGTAAATAATAAATAAATAAATGATTTATTTATCATTTTAAGGATGTGGTTGAGTGATAATCAAATAAATAATGGATTATTTAATTATTTAAGGTTGATTTAGTCATATTTAACAAATAATATTATTTAAATAAGGTTTAAATAATTATTCTTAGGAAATAATATGATAGATAATGATTTATCTAATTAATTTCCTTGTTTTGGGTTAAATATAAGCAAGAATATTAATCAAATTATTGTTTAACTAATTATTCTTTGGGGAGAATCAAACAAATGTAGATTTGTTTAATATTTCCTCATCGGGTTTCCTGCTTAGACCATAAACAACTTAATAAAGGTGGTTTACTAAGTTATTTTTCATAGTGAATGGAATTTTACTTAGGGTAAAATTGGTCCTAGATGGTGTACTTGGGTCCATCTAATAACAATAGGTTAGATGACCAAAAATAGGTGTAACAGATTGCCCCCCCAGTGTGCGAGCGTTAGGAGCTAATCATATGACCGAAGTACATTGTAAGAACTCAATCACTAGAGATTGAAGAGGAATTCAAAGAGAGAGAGGTATAAGGTAGACCAAAGTGCTGAAAGAACTAGACCTTGAGGAGGCGAGACTTACAGGTGCGACAAGTCTCTTTGATGAGTGAGTACCTATGTTATAGGCAGAGAGGGAGGCACACCTATGCCCGCCGAGGCAAAGTACAAATAATAAGGCATTTGGAAAACCATGTGACTAGCCAATATGGTACATGCTTGCATAAACATGAGCCAGATAAAAAACACGATAATGGAACCCACATACACATTGTGCCTGGGATAACAGCTAGGACTTGCACAATGATATCTGAGTACATGAGATATAAATGCAACCCAGATGCCCCTGAAAATAGGAAAGGGCTCTGAAATTCTGACTGATATATGAAAAAAGGAATTGCAAGAAGCTGAGGTCAAAATCATCAAATGTATGGAGCTACATCAAAGTCTGTAATGAAGAGGTCATCCGAGTGTGTGGGGGGCTACCTGTAGGGCCACCCCCTCATGAGGGCTGAGACATCTCACACACACCTGAGAATCACTGATATCAGCTGCTGCATCATTGAACCATTAGGTATATGGACCTTGATCATGCTGAAAGGAGCTAGAGCTGAGAAAAAATCAAGTCATAGGGAAATAATGAGTCCCTTTGCCTGGTTTGAGGCACTGAACAAGGGTGGAAGCTGGAACTAAGGTACACCGCCCTCTAGACCTATATTTTGGAATGAATGAGCTGATGTCGACAGAAGGAGGTCCACCATATGTGAGGAAATAAGGGATCCTCAACTAAGGCACGAGAGAAAATAGTAGAGCGACTGATAGACTGACACCAACGATGATGATGAAATGGGTAGTACTAAGTAGCGAACGAACAAAATCCCTTGTCAGACCATAAAGGGCATGGATGACCTGGCAGTGACTGACATAATATCATGAGGGATGTGGGAGAGTGGGAATGAAGGCCATAATGTGCGACACAAGAGAGGGACCAAGCACTGAAGGATGGATGACTATAACGAGATTCAAAGGGAGTCGAGATAGACTCCATGAATGCAATGATGACTCAACTCGGATGCTCTAAAAAAGGGTGACTCGATGGTGCTGCCATATAGAAAAGGTCCAATGGGGACCATAAAAACATGAGTACAAGATGGTAACTCATGACGAAAGTTGACATGAGCGTGGACAAGTATGGAGGCAAAGTGGTGTCCCTTGTACGAGTGTTGCAAGTGAAGAAATTCAATTTTGAGGAGGGGTGAAGTGACGCTTCTTGGAAAAAATGTGTCCTGGTGAAGTATCAAATCACTAAAACGCATGAGTTGGCTATCTAAAGAAAATAGAACATGCATTTTCAGAAGAAAATGATAAGAATAATATTTCTTTAGATAAATTTCATTGCTAGGATTGGGAAGGGAATGGCCTTCGAAGTCCTCTAATAGATATGCCCCCTTACCTAAATCCTTACTGATGATGTAAGGTCCTAGCCATAATGAGTCAAATTTCCCATGACCAAGGACATCATGGGCTTGGTCATACACTAGAACAAGATCACCTTCGTGAAAAGTATGAGGTTGGACTTTTCGGTCATATTGAGCCTTGGTGCGTTTCTTAGCCACCTCAATGGTTTGCAATGCAACACGACGGTCTTCAAAAGCGTGCTTAAGAATTATAAGTATTTGTTCTAAATATTGGGTGTCAGGGAGAAGTTTGATGGCTAGATTAAGGGAAGGGATTTCAGACACGATCGGTAGGACTTCCTCCTCTCCAAAAACAAGGTGGAAAGGAGTAAACCGGATGGTGGTTTTAACAGAAGTTCTATAGGCCACAAAGTAGGGAAGAGAATAAGGTGTCAGTTGGTTTTGTGCTTATCCACCATCCATTGAAGCATGGTTTTAAGATTTGTATTGACTGCTTCAACTTGGTCATTACCTTGGGGGTAATAAGAGGAGGAATATAGGTGCTCAAAGCCCAACAGTGAGGATAGCTCACGCCATATCTCATCTTCAAAATGTTGGCCATGGTCAGAGACCAATTTTTTCAAAACTCTGAATCGAGTGATCACATGGTTAAAGAAAAATAGGGATGTGGTACCTACTGTGTTGTTAAACACTGGCATGGCCTCAGCCCATTTAGTGAAGTAGTCAATCACCACGATGATATACTTATGGTTACCAACTGATGACCGTCGACACTCCATTAAGTGTATGGCCCAATTACAGAAAGGACCAGTGGAGATGACAGGATGGAGGGGAGTCAGAGGAGTTGTGCCTTAGGGGAAAAATGTTGGCAATTGTGGCAGTGTTTGACTACCTCAATGAAATCACCAAAGAGAGAAGGCCAAAAGTATCTAACACACATGATTTTATGGGTAGTGGCCAAACCGGAGAGATGGCCACCACAAGTCCCGCTATGACAGGCATTGAGGACTTGCTCTGCTTCAGTGTGTATGAGACAACGACAAAGGACAGAATCTAGACCGTGATGATAAAGGCCATCACAGATAAGAAGGTAGCAGGGGGCTTGGTGTCAGATATGTCGTCGAGCATCACAGTCAAGATGGAGGACAAACTTTTGGGTTCGCAAATAAGTGAGGATGTCCCCATACCAAGGATCATCGGTGGTAATGGAAAAAAAATGTTCATCAAGGAAATTATCATTAACTGCTGGATCTTGTGTACTTGTAGGTAGTTTGGAAATGATTTCAGAAAGGGATAAACCTTTCTTACTTTTTGGTGTGACAAATTCAAGATCAAATTCCTGGAGGATCACGATCCAATAGGCATACTTCCCACTGATGATTTGACAACTCAATAAGAAAGCCATAGGGTTGGAATTAGTCACGACCTTGGTGGAACACATGAGGATGTAATGACAAAGTTTCTAGACCAAGAACACGAAAGCCAGTGCTAATTTCTCTTCATGTGAGTAGGATACAGGAGGTCCTACCAAGTTCTTACTGACATAATAGATAACATGTTCAATTCCATGGTCATCTTCTTGAATGAGGAATCCAGGGATCGAGTGGGTGCAATAGGAGATATACAAGATAAAATCCCTATCAAATTTAGGTGGACGAATCAAGGGAGTGGGCATGAGAGCATACTTCGGGGCATCGAAAGAATCTTGAGCATAGGTATCCCAAAAAAATGGGATATTAGAGCGGAGGAGTCTCAGGAACCCATGCGCAGTGGTGGCATAGTCTGGTATGAACCGATGAAGGAAATTAGATTTGCCTTCGAGGCTTTGTAACTAGCATAGAGTATGAGGGATAGGAAGCTCAAGGATGGATTAAAATTTCAATGGGTCAATTGTGATACCATATTTAGACACAATGAAGCTGTTGTGTAACCAACTCCAAAAAGAGAAGAAAAGAGATATCAACGCCTTAGAAATAAGCCACTTCGAGGGGGAAACCTCCAATACATTACATGAATGAACAATTCTTGGATGATACAATTCACAAAACCTCATTTATATATATAGGAGTCCATGGGGCCATAATGTAATCCTAGTGGGCCACAATGTAATCCTAGCCGACCTAACAATAATAATTTAAGGGCACAATAATAACAAAATGGGGGTTACAAGGGTACAACAATAACAATAAGGGGTTTACACTAACAATAATAAGGGCTATACTAGTGATATAGGGACCTAACATGCCCCTCTCCTTCAAAAAAAGTGTTTTCCTCAACACTTGAGTAGCTCCGGGTGCTTTTGTATAAAATTCTCATCCTCCCATGTAGAATCTTCAGTGGGTAAGTTCTTCCACTTGATGAGATACTCTGAAATTGATCGATTCCGTAGTTGTCGAGTTCTTGTTTCCGTGACCGCTTCCAGTTCCAATATGATTTTTCCTTCCTCATCAAGTTCTGGCAATATTGTTTGAACTGGAAGATTTTCACCTATAACCTTCTTTAAGCATGAAACATGGAAAACTGGATGTACTCTCGAAGAAGCAGGAAGCTCCAATTTGTATGCCATAGTACCAATCTTTTGCAACACCCTGTAAGGACCATAGTACTTTGGCGATAATTTATTATCCTTCTTAGCTTACTTGAGGGACATTTGTTTATATGGTTGTAGCCATAAAAATACCCAATCTTCTACATCAAAACTTCTCTCACTGCGATGTTTATCTGCCTGTTGTTTCATTTGATTTTGTGCCAAATTCAGGTTATCCTTTAAGAGTTGGAGAACTTCTTGTTGATGCTCGATGTGATCTTCCACTGCTTGAACCTTCGAATTTTCCCTTAAATATGATGTGATGGATGGTGGATGATATCCATAAAGTGCCATAAATGGGGTCATTTTTGCTGCAGTATGGAAGGAAATGTTATACCACCATTCAGCAAGAGGTAACCACTTGACCCATTGTGTTTGTTTATCAGATACAAAACAACGAAGATATCCTTCCAAACATTTATTTACTATCTCAGCTTGACCATCAGATTGAGGATGATAAGATGAGCTATGAGCTAATTGAGTACCCAAACAAGAAAATAACTCCGTCCAAAAATTTCCAGTAAAAATGGGATCTCTGTCGCTCACAATAACCCTTGGGCTTCCATGTAGCTTTTGAATTCCGTCCATAAATGTAGTAGCAACTGTACTTGCTTTAAATGGATGAGATAATGCACAAAAGTGTGCATACTTGGTAAGTCTATCAACTACCACCATGATGACACTCTTTCCTTCGGACTTAGGTAAACCTGTGATAAAATCCATTGAAATCTCCTCCAAACGTTGACTTGGAATGGATAAAGGTTGTAGAAGTCCTGGGGTCTTAATTGTTTCCACTTTATTCTGCTGGCAAACCAAACATTCCGCCACAAACTTTCGAATATCAGATTTAAGGCCATCCCAAAAAAATTCTTTCTTCACCCTGTGGTAAGTTTTTAAAAATCCTGAGTGCCCTCCTAAAGGAGAAGTGTGCAATTCCAGAAGAATTTTTTGCTTTATTTGGGAATTCTTACAAAGATATAAGCGATCTTTGTACCATAAGGAATCATTTTTCCAACTAAATGTATCAGATGTACTAGGATCTTGCTGCAACTTTTGAATGAGTATCCATACATCTTTGTCCTTCTTCCATTCATCTCTTGCCTCAGTTATCCAATCTGGTTGGATAATAGAAATGGCACAAAGCAATGCTTCCACCTCTTCATTCTTTCTTGAGAGTGCATCTGCAACAACATTAAGCTTTCCTTTTTTGTAGATTATCTCAAAGTCATAACCCAACATCTTTGTGACCCATTTTTGCTGCTCTTCTGAAGATAGTCTTTGTTCCAAAAAGTGTTTAAGATGGAAAAAGGAGTGGAACTATAATCATAGTCATCTATTAAAGTGGTAAACGAATAGAAGTTACAACCAAGTTCTGACGCTGCAGCCTCCTTCGCGCGGGTCTCCGGTCGTCCACGTCTCGCAAAGCTCGCCGTGGGAAAGGGAAACCTCTCCAGAGTCTCGTAACAATGGTCTCCTTGCTCGAATGGGCCTTAAGGGAAAGGAAGGATTCTTTTCAGCACAAAGGCACTTGGGAATAGGAGATGCAAAGCTTCAGCACTTCAAGACTCTCAGCCCTTCAGCCCCTTCATCAATGGATGAAGGCTATATTTGTAGAGGAGAGGAAGAGGTTGAGATCCCTACAATAGTGGAAGGGAGGCCTTATCCTTTGGGAGGTTCCCCATATGGTGGAAACAAGAGGCCAAAGGAGGAAGGTCGTGGTTATTCAGGCGAAACCACTCCTGATGACTCATCCACGAAGTTGTTGTAATCGAAACTTCGCCTCCTTTTTAAAAAACTTTCCATAAACAGAGTGGCGCGGGTACAACACTGGGACAGAGCGCCAATTGGCGCGAGTATATAACGGGCTACCAGCGCCAATGCAAAAACATGTGTTTTTAGGGGTCTGTTCAGGAAATGATAAACAGGAGAAATGTTGTCCTCATGGAAAGGGATGCAATGAAGGTATTTTCAAGGCTTGACATTGCTCACAAGTCACATAATGGGTCCTCCATTGTGCGGGACGGGGAATGGTAGGGACGGTGACAAATTACTGTGTAACAGATGCCCCCTAAAGCATGAGGCCCGAGAGAGAGAGAGGGGTGAAATGCTTTACGAGAACATGTTCAACTGAAGGCCAGCCGTCGGAAAACCTGCGCAGAAAGATACAACTGATATCTCAAGTACATGATGTATATATGGTATGGACGCAGCCATCCGAAACAGAGTATGCTATAATCCGGATCCAGGGTATGGGCGCAGCCATCCAACTAAGATCAAACAAATAGACTCAGGTATGGTCGCAGCCATCCAATCATAGAGTCATGTACATAATGACAATAATCCACAATCGCAGCCTGGATTACAACAGACACAATCCAGGGTCTTGCGCTCCATCTCGACCCAAACAAGTACAAGTTCTAGCATGCGAATGTGTGAGTTGATGTCGAACATGCAAGAACATCGTCTGATTACCAGCCAATGATGAAAGCTATTAACAGACGCGAGAGAAACCACCAATAATGACGATGGTCCTCAAGGTACTACAGGTACAATCTACGGCGTGTGAATAAATGAGCTGACGTCGAACACCCGCAGAATCATGCGATCGGAGGCCAATGATGAAAACCTCACGTCGAATGCGACGAACCTGCCATTGAGGCATGCAGGCTCCAAGGTACCATCAGGAGTCTCTAGACCAACTTCCCGGATAATGAGTTGAAGTCGACAGGAAGTGACCTTGATCGAAGGTGGGCCATAATGATTCCCACATCATCGACACGAGACAGAGGAACATAATGTTTTGTTGTGAATCAGGATCGTATGAGAAACAGAGGAAGGTTGATATTCGCAGAGGTCAACTTCTCTTGAACATATTGGCGGCACGACAGTGGATTTGGCGGTATTTGACATCAAAAGATCAAAGGTCATAGTGACGAGGCAAAGAGCATATGAGAGGTCAAAAAGGGTCACCCAAACCCACGGAGGCAAGTGAAGAATGAGATGAGATTTCCCCAACCCGACACGAATGCAGACAAGTGCCATGTTCAAGAGCGACATACTGCCGACACGACAACGACGATGGTTCCATTTTTCCCCCACCATTTCGGTGAGTACCTCTTTATTTTTACACAAGCTTGAAGAGGATACCATATGCTTGTCATATAAATCTGCCCTTCGGGCGAATCCATCCTAGTACATTTAACGAGCCCTAGGAAGGAGCGACTCGGATAACGTCATCACGACTGAGTCCGATGTCATCAGAGTTTAACGAGTCTGACAAAGGAAGAACTCGGCGTCTTTTCATGTTTAGAGAGTTTGAAAAGACAGCGGAAAAGAAAACTCCACAAGTCCCTTTTCGTAAATAGTTCCCCAGATCCGAAAAGGTAGAAAACAATATCCGGGAAAACCTCCTAGTCGCGATAGGCTAGGGTATTCCTTTTTTCGTAATCAATCCATCCCAGCCCGAAAAAGGGTTAAACTTATACTGGGTGGATGTCGATTCGTGTCCATTTTAACGAGATCGAAACGACAAGGGCCTCGGCGATCTTTTCATATTTAGAGAGTCAGAAAAGAGATGAAAGATGACTCCTCCTGGAGGAACGAGTGGTATAAAGGGTAGCAACTGGTTCCGGTAATGGTGGAACTACTCTGAACAAATAAAGGTCGAGAGGCTGGCTAACAAGACCACGCATAGCAGCGGTTCCTCAGGAACGGGTAAAACAACCAAGTGAAGGCATATGATCGGCCAAGCAGATAGTGACAATGGAGTGAGAAAACCAAGGCTCATCTGGTAAAAATAGGTTGATAAAATGACCATCACAAGAGGTAAAAAGGGCAAGGTTTCATTTTTACACAAGCTTGAAACAAAGATAAACTATGCTTGGAACCGGTTTCATTTTTACACAAGCTTGAAACGGAAACAAACTATGCTTGAAAAAGTGAGCATGCCCCCAGCATGGTGACTCAATTCGAGGTACATGCCCCCCAAGCTTCATTCCATATGAAAGGCAGATGGAGTGAAGGTTCAAATTACGAGATTAAGAGAAAGACTCGACTGGGATTTTACGAGATCTAAACAAAGACTCGAATTGAACGGGAACGTGTTTCATTATTTTAACGAGGTTGACACATTAAAAGAACTATCCTCAGAACACCTTGTTTCATTTTTTAAGGAGCTTGACACAAGACAAGGAACTCTGCTCCGACAACCTTGTTTCATTTTTTAAGGAGCTTGACACAAGACAAGGAACTCTGCTTCGACAACCTTGTTTCATTTTTTAAGGAGTTTGACACAAGACAAGGAACTTTGCTCCGACGACCTGGTTTCATTTTTTAAAGAGCTTGACCCAAGGAGGAAACCGTGCTCTAACCGACTTACATCAAAATGAACAAGAAGGCGGTGCTTCCAAGAGTTCCACTCCTGATGGAAGGGAAACATCCTGGAAGTCAGGACCCAATGCCCCCAGTACATTATGCACAACGGCATCATCACTGAGCACAGGCACGGGGTAAGTGGCCACATAGTTGACCTGCGGTGGGGCAGATACAACAGGTGGATAAAAACCAGGAGGGGGTGATGGCGGACCAGTTGCCACATTAGGACCAAAGAATGACAGCTGATCAATGGTCACGATCCTTCCTTCATGTGGAAAACAGGCCACACGAAAGAGGGAGGAGACGAGCGCTCCCATGGCATAAGTGTAATCTCGCCCCAGGAGCAGATTGAAATCCAAGGGGCCTGGAACAACCATCACGTCCATATGGACGGTTTTGCCTCCCAAGGTAACAGGTAACCTTGGAAGGATCCCCAACGGTTGACTCATTCTTCTATTGAATGTCAACAGATTCTGCGTAACAGGCGCAAGCGGTGGCGAACCGAAAGCTTGCCAGGTAGTTGAAGACAGAATACTAACAGACGCACCTTCGTCTATAATGGTGCTGGGTACAACCAGACCAAGAGCCTGTACTGTGATCTCGAAAGGCACGTAAGACGGAAGGCGGAATCCTGCAAATCGACTCCAATCAAAGGAGGCGACCAAACTACTCGGAGGGGCTACCATCGAAATGCGAAGGTCTTCCCCTGATGTTACAGAAGCAGAAGCCTCCCCCACGACCTCCATCTCGAAGGCGGGAGGAAAATCCTCCGTAGCCTCCATCTTGGGAGGCGGAGGAGAAACTTCTTGAAGCACAGGGACAGGAGAATCTCTCTCCAAGTCTGAAGAATCTGAAGAAACCAGAAGAACATGAGGGTTATGGGGTCCACTCTCAACAGAAAAGACCTGGTGCACCGCAGATGGGGCCAGTTCAACCGATCCCACGACCAATGGTTGGTCGGGAACGGATTCATGAATCTGAATTTCTGGAGGAGTGGGATCGACCAAGGATGACCCTTGACCAATCATGGCATCAGCCGGTGGAAGACTCAAAGAAAGCTGTTTATAACCAGCCGGGAGGCGTGGTGTAGAAACAGTCAGGTTGTCCAAGACTCGCTTGGCTTCATCCATATAAGGACAAAGGTGAATGGCATGGTGCCCTTCACACAACTTACAGGGATTGGTGATCTTACCCTGCTTCTTAGAATTCTTATCAACAACAGCTGAAGACGTGCCCCCAACTTGACTCCCGGAAGCCAAAGGCAACGGTGGGCAGCCGTTGGACCATACTTCGAGCACCTTGGGAATGCCAGGGCAGTCTCGAAGAAGATGGTCTCCCGTGCACAACATGCACGGGAACTTGACTTTCCGAGGAGGGTTGGAAGGACTATCGAGAGGAGATTCCTTAGGGACAGTAGCCGTACATTTAGCCTCTCGCTTATCAGACTTCTTCTTCTTTGTCTTCTTCTTCTTCTTCTTAGCCACCTGGTTACTTGAATCCAGACTTTCACCAGGCGAAGTAGAAGATGAGGACGCAGAAACAGGCGAAGAAGGGGAGAGGTCCACCTTGGAATCAACATGATGTTGTTCCGTCGGAGGAACTGATTGAACAGTAGTGGAGACATTCGAAACTACAGAGGTTGAGAACAACCAAACAGGCAACCCAACCGTTAATCCAGGAAGGGACAACGTCGCCATGTAAGGAGCACCAACATTTCCAAAAGGAGGAAAATGACCAGGATTCCCTTCTGAAGGGATTCCTTGGTTGGTAAACTCTGAAAAAGTTGCCATCAAACTCAAAACCACACACGGGCTGAAAACGAGTTAAGACACACGATCAAACAGTCAACAAGCAATGTCTAAACGGGTGTGTTATCGTGGGAGATTGATTTTACCACATTGGAAAATAAACAAATTCTACTGTTTCATGTTTTAAGAGTCGAGAAACGATAAAAAGATGACTCTATCTCTTTCAGAGTTGATACAAGCGTGAAAGGACAAGCGCTTGACGGTCTTTTCAAGTTTAGGGAGTCAGAAAAGACCAAATGACTGCTCAGGGAAAACTAGGCACAAAGGGTGTACCAAATATCCGTGAACTGCAATATACACCTTGGTTTCAAATAATGAAACAGAAATCGACCAAGGACTTTCCGTACGTGTAGGTAGTCTCCCCGAATGCTGTGTTCGGTGTATCACGGGTATAGGGCGGTAGACTCGGCTTCCTGTGGATAAAGGATTGAAAACCTATAGGGGTCTCCCTTTATATACGCGACGGTACGGGGAGCGCAAGTCCGTGCTAGTGCTGTCTAAAGCCAACAGGCGAACGACAGCTGCTAGGTTTAACGACGCCGGAACACGTCTCTAGCCTAGACCTTCTAAATATGTTGCGTTAAGTTCCAATGGTGCCTTAGGTTAATTGAATAAATTTTACAGTTGATCTTCAATTAAGTTTCAATTTCCAGGCCCTATCGTATGTAGTGTCTCCTAAATGCAAGCTATATGCCATGATGCAACATTTCGTTCGATGAAAACTAGTTAAATGAGAGTTGAGAGCTTTTATACAAACGAAATGAACGGAATACAAACAAGAATGTCTCTAATGCAACTAATGCAATTGCACACTTTTCATTCAAACACTAATCACTAGTAATACGGAAAAGATGACAATTTGCACTAATTAAAAACAAAAGAGATTATATATTTTTTTTGATTTTCAATGTTTAATGGCTAATGTGCACTGAAAACAAAAGGAACAATTGGAGAAATGATAACTAAGAGAGCGAAGCAAACAACATTCACTCAACAAAGCAAGCAACCAAATCTCTAAATCGACCCAAAGTCTCTCAAATCAAAGAAAGACTCGAAAACACCCAATGGACCGTGTGATCTGGGTCCAAAGCAAGGGCAAACGAATTCTGAATGAAAGAATGAACAATCACTCAAAAGACGCAACAAAACAATCTAAGACTGCTAAGAGGGCGTGGAGAATCAATCAACAAGTCGACGGGACAATCAAGACACCAAAACTCCCAAGGAGGGCTCGATTCACTATGCCACTAGATGCCCTAGGGCTCAAATCGTGAAACCGATAGATAGAGGCAAACAACCAAAGGATAGCGGTGAATTCCAGTCAAACCAGACTCCAATACACTCAAACAATCAGGAAATCAAGAAGAAAAGTACCGGTCAAGCTCAGAAAGCCAAAAATTGAAGAAACTGCAACAAAACAATCAAAGACTGCTAAGAGGGCGTGGAGAATTAATCAACAAGTCGACAGGACAATCAAGACACCAAAACTCCCAAGGAGGGCTCGATTCACTATGCCACTAGATGCCCTAGGGCTCAAATCGTGAAACCGATAGATAGAGGCAAACAACCAAAGGATAGCGGTGAATTCCAGTCAAACCAGACTCCAATACACTCAAACAATCAGGAAATCAAGAAGAAAAGTACCGGTCAAGCTCAGAAAGCCAAAAATTGAAGAAACTCAAAAAAGTCACAGGGGTGGCGCGACTGTGGCCTTGAAACTAGCGCCAGAGGCCGAGTGGCGCGAGACAGACAAATGCAACACGCGCCAAGTGGCGCGACTGTCAGGTAAAAACCCGCGCCAGTCGAGTTCTTCAATGAAAATTAAAAACAAGCTAATCTGAAAAGAGACCAACACAAGCTAAGCAAACCAAGAGGCTAAAATAATGAAAGAATCCAACCCAGAAGGTTCATCAAGCAAGGAGAAACGATCAAAGCGAACCAATCATAAACGGGACAAGGAAAACCGGACGATCCCCAGCGGAGTCGCCAATTTGTTGAGGAGGTAAATCCCCTCTGCGGACAGAGGCGATCCCTACTAGCCAATGAGGTCTAGCAACAACAACAAACAATGCTATGACGCAAGCTCTAGTTACGAATGAAAATGAAGAACTTAGGATAAGATCCTACGGATTCCAACGCTAGATCTGAAGAAAGAAGATGCCCGAATCCTTGACCACACAGCCGAATCACGTCCTTCCCGATCTCACCGTGGACGGTACCTGCTGAGAAGAGACGAACAGATACATGCATAGGAACCAGCATACGTAACTAAATATCGGTCAGAAAAGATATTACTGGCATTAACATGATTGCAAAAGGAGTGGAACCATAATCATAGTCATCTATTAAAGTGATAAACGAATAGAAGTTACAACCGAGTTCTGACGTCGCAGCCTCCTTCGTACGGGTCTCCGGTTGTCCACGTCTCGTAAAGCTCGCCAAGGAAAGGGAAACCTCTCCAGAGTCTCGTGATCTCCTTGTGGCTCAGGCCTTAAGGGAAAAGAAAGGTTGCTTTACGGCACAAAACATGAGGCAAGGAGATGCAAAGCCAGGCCACTTCCAAGACTATCGACCCTTCGGTAGCCATTGTTCTGACCCCTTCATCAATGGATGAAGGCTATATTTATAGAGGAGAGGAGGAGGTTGGGATCCCTACAATAGTGGAAGGGAGGCCTTATCCTTTGGGAGGTTCCCCATATGGTGGAAACAAGAGGCCAAAGGAGGAAGGCCGTGGTTGTTCAGTCGAAACCACTCCTGATGACTCGTCCACGAAGTTGTTGTGGCTTTCGCCTCTTTTTAGCTTTCACTAAGCAGTGGCGCGGTGCCTTTGGAGACGAGCGCCAGAGTGGCGCGGGCTCGGTAATTTTCCCCATTGGCGGCAGTACATAAGGAGCTACCGGCCCTTGATGCAAAACACCATGTGTTTTGAAAATTGCTATGAAAATGATAAACGGAGAAATGTTGTCCTCATGGAAAGGGATGCAATGAAGGTATTTTCAAGGCTTGACATTGCTCACAGGTCACATAATGGGTCCTCCATTGTGCGGGACGGGGAATGGTAGGGACGGTGACAAATTACTGTGTAACACCA